>REGO01000900.1:308230-318400 GCA_010120015.1 Rhombomys opimus
AATGTGTCTGGTTTTATGTTGAGGTCTTTGATCCACTTGGACTTCAGTTTTGTGCAGGGTGATAAGTATGGATTTATTTTTATTTTTCTACATGTCCACATCCAGTTGGACCAGCACTATTTGTTGAAGATGCTATCTTTTTTCCCTTGTATGGTTTTGGCGTCTTTGTCAAAGGTCAGGTGTCCATAAGTGTGTGGGTTTATTTCTGGGTCCTTTGTTCGGTTCCATTGATCCACCATTCTGTTTCTATGGCTTGGCAACTTTTTATTTTGCTGTAGTGAGATTATTTTTTTCTTGTGTTTCCCTGAATATAGTTAGCTTTAGTGGGTTGCATTTTTCCTTCTAGTATCTTCTGTAATGCTGGCTTTGTGTGTAGGTATTGTTTAAATTTGTTTTTGTCCTTGAATATCTTGTTTTCTCTATCTATGTTTTCTCTATCTATTTTGCTGGGTAAAGTAGCCTGGGCTGACATCTACGTTCTCTTAGGGTCTACATGATATTTGTCTCCTTCTGGCTTTCATAGTCTCTGTTGAGAAAGCAGTAGTTATTCTGATGGGTTTGCTATTATATGTTACCTGGTCTTTTTCTCTTGAAGCTTTTAGTAGTTTTTCTTTGTTCTGTATAATGACTGTTTTGATTATTATGTGGTAGGAGGATTTTCTTTTCTGGTCTAATTTATTAGGTGTGCTGTAGGCCTCTTGAATGCTTTATAGGCCTCTACTTTAAATTGGGGAAATTTTCTTCTCTGATTTTTTTTCTGAGCCTTGGAGATGGGGATCTTCTTTTTCCTCTATTCCTATTATTCTTAGGTTTTGTCTTTTCATGTTGTCTTGGATTTTGTGGATGGTTTGTGTCAGGAATTTTTTAGATTTAACAGTTTCTTTGCCAGAATCATCAATTTCCTCCATTGTATCTTCCTGACTTGATATTCTTTCTTCCATCTCTTGTAGTCTGTTGGGTATGCTCATCTCTGTAGTTTCTGTTTTCTTCCCTAAATTCTTCCTCTCCACGATTTCTTTGTGTTTTCATTAATTTTTCCAATTCTAACTTCAGATCTTTAGCAGTTTTCTTGATTTCCTTCACCTGTCTGACTGTATTTTACTGTTTTTTTCAATTCCTTCAGCTGTTTGTTTGAACATTCCTCTGTTTCTTTTATTTCTGTCAGTAATTTAATTACTTCCTCTCTGAAGGTAAATATTTGGCTACATCATCCGGGAATTCTGTACAGATGGCCATACTCTATTTGACTTTATCTTCCTCTATTTCTTTATGGATGGCCTTAATTTGTTTGACTTTTTCATCTTCTATTTCTTCATAGATTGCCATTATCTATTTGACTATCTTCCTCTTTTTCTTTATGCATAGTATTTGTTTCCTCTATTATCCTCTTCATAAGCATAGACATAAGGTTATCTTTTTGAATTTCACTTATGATAGAGTGTCCAGGGTCACTTGTCCCTGGATAATTGGATTCTGGAGATGCCTTATTGCTTTGGCTTGTGTTGGTTGTGCTTTTACACTGGCTTCTACCCATCTGGCTGTCTCAGATGTTGGTATTTGTTTCTAGTGACTGCTGGAATTCTGGGATGAGGAGAATCACCTTGGCAGGAAGATGGTTGTTCCTGAAGGAAGCCTCCTCAGCTTTTTGTGGTATGGTCACCGAATGGCCAGTGCTTCTCCGGAATTGCCACAGCTCTTCTTAGGGTATGGAACTATGTGGTATCTGTGGTCATTTGTAGTCAGTTGTACTCTCCTCTCAATGTGAGAATTGATGAAGACAGCTGCCCTTCTGCTGGGTTCCTTTGTTCTGAAATTAGTGAGTGGCTGCTGATGCTCTTACACTGTGTTTGCTGGGCACAGGAAGCCCTGCCATTTTTTCAGTTTAGCTAAGAAGACAGGATGTACCTTTAAGCATTGTCTGGGGGCTGATACCATGGATTCCAAGCTTCTGTATGTCTGTATTGGAGCACTGTGCCTCAGAACCCAATATGTAATCAGTGGCAGGGGAGAGAAGCACTCATGAGTTAGGTAGGAGGCTAAAGCCTGGAGCCTATAGGAACCCAGAAGCTTTTCCTGAGTTGTGTGTACTGGAGTAGGACCTGATATTTCCCCCAACGTGGGATTTCCTTCCTACAGGGCAACTCAGTTTGTGGTGTTTGAGGGTCCACAATTCAGACTGGGATGATGAGTAGAACATGCAGGCACAGGGGAGTGGCTCTGCACTGGCAACAGGGTGCCTGCAGGAACTTGGGAACTTTTTAAGGAGAGCTTTGAGTGCGGGGTGTGGGTGGTTGTCAGCTGAGTAACCTGAAGTCTGACCTCATGTTTTCCTCAATGTGGGGTTTCTTCCAAACAGGAAAACCCTGTCTCTGGTACCCTGGGGTCCACAGTTCTTTCAGAGAACTATCTAATACTGACATTAATTGAGGAAAAAAATCATTGTGAAAGTGATAGTCAGCTTGTGAATGAGAAGTTAAAGGATTACAGGAAAGAAAAATACCAAGGAGAGACACTAAGGCCTGCAGGATGCTTAACAGATTGTTGCCAATTCCAAAGATCTGACTTCAAATCCAGAACTCACATGATAGAAGGTGGGATCAAACTTACACAAACTGTTCTCTGGTGTTCACACTGTTGTCTTGGGATATACATGCCAAGGAAATAAGCATGCATACATACATACATACATACATTCAAAGTTAACATAATAAAAATACATTATAAAAATTATGTAAAATTCCCCCTATGCAGAATTATGCTGTCCAGAAAGGCAGGCACTTGATCTGCTGAACAGGTAAATTGTAACAGTCTAAAATAAGCCAGGTTTGTGAAGGCTCATAGTAAGGGGTAAAACTTTTCAGTATTATCTCATCAAATGTTTAAATGACATTTTTTTAAATCTTTGTGTATGATGTTTTAATGTGGATAGGAAACATCCATCCATTACAAACACATTGTTAAAATCAAACATGAGTACACTATCATACTAACAATGAAAACCGTGGCCCCTCACAGATGATAACAGTCGAAAAGATGGTCAGCAGCGAGCAGAAAGGTGCCTGGCCATCTGTGCGCGAAGACTGTATAACAAGTGCTGTGCACTGAGGGTATCATGCCATTTCACGCTGGTTTCTTCCTAGAAATCCTTTCAGAGATGATTTCACTTACGGTTTGGTTTGACTCCTGCCCGTTTGAAATGGAATTTTGTATAAAAGTTGAAGAAGAAAAAACAAAACAACAAACAAACAAAATAAAATGAAAGGAAAGCAAAACAAAAAGCCTCTTGTGTCTTTGAAGGGATCAGAGCTCTTTGTCAGCAGGTGACCATCACCACCCTGAGGCTGGCCAGTGGACTACTGCCTGGAGTCTGCATGAAAGCTGAAAGAGAAAGCTGGTATACCAGCACTGGTTAGTTAGAAAAGGACATTTCATTTTAACTCTAAAGCAGCGCTTCTCAACCTTCCTATCATTGTGATACTTAATATAGTTCCTCATGTTCTGATCACAAGCAATCATAAATTTTTTGTTGCTACTTAATAAGTGCAATTTTGCTAATTTTATAACATAAATTTGTTATCAATCATAACATTAAGTATCTGCGTTTTCAAATGGTCTTAGGCTATCCCTGCAGAGCAGTCATTCAAGCCCCCAAAGGGGTCGCAACTGACAGGCTGAGAATCATTGATTTCTGTGTTGAGTGTGATTTATGAAATGAGTTATCTTTTTCATCTTAAGATTTTCACCTGAAATAGATCATTCAAATGGAAATTCTCTTATCTTCTGCCTCTGCTATTTACCTAACTGAATACCTTCTAGCAAAGAGAATTTCTATTTAAACGACATTTTAACAAATATAGGTATATCAAATTACTAAAATTACTTCACCTGTTCCATTTAACTTTTATATGGCAACTAGAAAATTTGAGTATTACATATATGGCTTATTAAGTACTATATAAAATGTGTGTTGGCTCATTTCTGTTGTACAGCACTGACCTGAACTAGATACTGTAGCCACACAGATATTAACTATAATCACACACTTATAACAAACACATTTTGTAACAGGTATTCTGGGTTGTACTCTAAATTGGATGAAATAAACTTCAAGGGTTTTGTGTATTTCTGAGGTCTATGTGAGAACGAGTGAGGGTCAGACAGGGAAAGAGAATAGCACTTTAATTCATATATTCATCTCAGCACAGCATTTAACCCTAATCACTTCTTTTCAAATAAAATGTCGTGAACCAATACCATGTGCTATAGCAGTCACAAAGCATTCTGAGACCTAGAAATTAGGTGAAAACTACACCCAGGAAAGACCCCCCCAAGTATTAACAAAGTCCATGACATTTTGGCCATACTATTTTTTCAAGTATTCATATCATAAAATTTACCTTAGTAACTATTTTAAGTATGGAGGAGTATAAGGGATATCCACATTGTTGTAGAAATGTTATTTTAATGCTCATCAAATTGTTATCTAAAATAAAACACATTAATAATTTTGAGTAATGGTCTAAAGAGTTGGGTCAGTGGCTAAGAGCACTTACTGCTCCTCCAAAGAATCTGGGTTGGGTTCCCAGCACCCATGTCAGCCGTTCAGAACAACCCATAACTTCAGCTCCAGAGATCCAACTCCCTCATCTACACTCCATGGATACCTGCACATGTGAGTGAATGTAACACACACACACACACACACACACACACACACACACACACACACACACACATTTACACACTCATAAATTTAAAAATAAGTATTTTAAAAAGAAGTACTCTAAAACTATATACCACTTTCAATTTTCACTCATTCCAAATCTATGAGAGATATACTACCTCCATTAGGTTTGACATGTTGAAACATAGTTGCTTTTTGGAATGAAACCAACTGGGTCATAATGGATATGTTTTTTCTTTTTGGTTTCTCTAGTTTATACAAACAACTATACATAATTACAAAGTTGTGACAAGCTGTTTCAACACAGACACACAATGTCTATTAATACCAATTTTTTTCTTCTTATTATTTTATATATAAAGCCCCTTCATTCAATTTTTTTTTATGAAATACATAAAAGAATACAGTGATCTAGAATGACCATATAGTGCTGAAAGGCAGACAGTAGAACTTTATCCTGATGACTGCTTTGGTACTTTTTATATCATTCTTTTCTTATTCATTTTGTATATGTATATAAATATGTATGTGTATAGGTATATGATGTACATGATATATGTGAATGTGTATGTATATGTATATCTAGTGCAGAAATATTAAATATATATATTATTAATTTATACAGTATACATCCCAATAATAGCCCTTTCCTCATTCTCTCCTGTCCTACCCTCCCTCTCCCTTCACCCATCCCCTTGCCCTAGTCCTCAAAACGTGGGAGCCCCTCACTTAACAAGTGATCCCAGACAATTAAGTCTCTTTAACACACCCTGCATCCCCTTCCTCGGTGACCCTGCAAGGCTACCTCACCCAGGGAGAAGAGAACAGGCAACAAAGTTCATGACAGAGATTGCTCTTGGTCCCCTTACTAGGTGATCTACATGAAGACTGAGCTGACTATTGGTTACGTCTGGGAAGGGGTCCTGGGTCCTCTTCATGTATACTCCTTAGTTGGTGCATCAGACTCTGTAGACCTCCCTGGGCTGAGATTTGTTGACTCTGTTGGTCTTCCTGTGAAGCTCCTGTCCCCTCCAGATCATTGTATCACCCCACACTTCTATAAAACTCCCTATGTCTTGGCCAAAATTTTGCTGTGAGTCTCAGAATCTGCTTCAATCCCCTTCTGGGTAAATTTTTTTTTCAGAAGACATCTATGGAAGGCTCACTTCCTTTTTTCTCTTCCCCAAACTTCCACTAGACCCCCTATGCTTTTCCCAATGTTTGGCTGTGTGTCTCAGCATTGGTTTCACGCAGTTGCTGGTGGAGCCTTTGAGAGGAAACTCTGGTAGGCTCCTGTCTTCAAGCATAGCAGAGTATCATTAATGGTGTCAGTGGTTGGCTTTCTTCCAGGAGATGTGTCTGGGGATGGGTCAGGCATTCCCTCAGTCTCTGCTCTATTTGTTCTTTCATTGTCTGTATAGGTTTTGTAGGCAGTGTAAGAGTTGGATTAAAGTTTTATGTGATTTGGTTGGTGTTCTCCTCCCTCCACTATGAATCTTGTCTAGTTTCAGGGTGTCCTCTTCAATCTCCAATGCCCCTGCTACTAAAAGTCTCAGCTAGAGTCCCCCTCATATTTTCCCTGAGGCTTCTTCTGACTTAGGTCTCCAGCTTGTCACAGAGATGTTCCCACCCAAAGTTTCACATTTCTCTGTAGGCCTTCTCCCTTCCACCCCTGCTCTCCCCAGGTCTACTCTCCAGTCTTATTACTCTCTGTGCTCATTCACCTACCTTGTTCTCTCTCTTAAACTACTACTGCTGTCTATTCTATTTCCCCCTCTCAGTGAGATTTAAGCATACTCCCTTGGATCCACCTTGTATTTACCTTCTTGCGGTCTGTGAACTGTAGTATGTTTTTCCTGTACTATATGACTAAAATCTGCTTATAAGTGAGTACATACCATGTGGGTGTTTCTAGATTTCTGTCATTCTATAGCAAGCCCAGAATATCTTAACACAGATGAGGCATAAGAAAGCAAGCTTAAATTTAATCTTAGAAAGATGACAGAGGCCTTTAAAAAGAAATGAATAAAAAGGTACAGGAAACAGTGACAGAAATGGATAAATCTGTCCAAGAAATGAAAATGAAAGTAGAAGCAAGCAAAAAACAAACCCCACAACCCGAGGGCATTTTTTAGATGTAAGACCTAGCGAGGAAAGAAGGAATAATAGATGCAAGCATCACCAATAGAATTCGAGAGACGGAAGAGAGAATTTCCATCATAGAAGATATAATAGAAGAAACAAGTACATCAGTCAAAGACAATATTAAATCTAAGAATTTCCTGACACAAAACATTCAGGAAATCTGGGATACTATGAAAAGACCTAAACTCTGAATAACAGGAGTAGCAGAAGGTGAAGGGTCATGGATTCAAGGAACAGAAAATATTTTCAAGAAAATATTATCAACTTAAAGAAGGAGATGCTTTTAAACACACAAGAGGCTTATAGTACACAGAACATATTAGACCAAAAAAGAAAATCTTCCCACCACATAATAATCAAAACACTAAATGTACAGAACAGTGAAAAATATTAAAAGCTACAAGGGGAAAATTCTAAGTTATATAGAAAGGCAGACCTATCAGAATGAAACCTGACTTTTCAAAAGAGACTGTAAAAGACAGAAGGGTTTAAGAAGATGCCTTGCAGACCCTAAGGGACCACAGGAGTCAACCCAGACTACTATCACAGCTAAGCTTTTAATCACCATAGATGGAGAAACAAGATATTACAAGACAGAACCAAATTTAAACAATATCTATGCACAAACACAGTTCTACAGAAGATACTAGAAGGAAAACTCCAACCCAGGAAACCCATTAAAACACAGGATATAAATAACTACACTGCAGCAAAAGGAAACAAAAAAATAGGCATGCAAATACCCTACTACCACCAACATCATAATAAAAAGAACTAACAATCATTGGTTATTAATATCTATCAACATTAAGGAACTCAACTCTCTAATAAAATTCACAGGCTAGTAGAATGGATGTATAAATAAGGACCCAATGTTTTGCTGCATACAAGAAACACAATTCAGCAACAAAAGTAGATATTAATTCAGAGCAACATGCTGGAATAAAGGGTTTTGTAACAAACAGACCCAAGGAACAAGCTGGTGTAGTAATCCTAATATCTAATACACTGTCAACCAAAATGAATCAAAAGAGTGGGGAAAGGACACTTCATTTTCATCAAAGATGAATCCATCACAGGGACATCCTGTGTGCCCCAAATGCAAGGGCACACACATTGTAAAAGAAACATTATTAAAGATTAAATGAAACATTGATACCCACACATTAATAGTGGTAACTTCAACTCCCACTCTTACTTATGTACACATCATTGTGACAGAAAACAAACAGAGAAATAACAATAACAGATGTCTTGAAACAAATGATCCTAATTTTATCTACAGAAATTTCCACCCAAACACACACACACACACACACACACACACACACACACACACACACACTATCACTTCTTCTCAGCACCTCTTGGAACCTTTTCCAAAATAGACCATATAGTAGGTCACAAAGCAAACCACACTAATTCAAGATAGTTTAATTAACCCATGGTACTGTATCAGATCACCATGGATTAAAGCTGGACTTTATCTGTTATCTGTTCAATAACAACAGAAATAACAAAAAGCTTACACACTAATGGAAACTGAATAAGTTCCCAACTCAGTGAATGCTATGTCAGAGAAGAAATAAAGAAATTAAAGGCTTCTAAAAAATTCAATGAAAATGAAGGCAAAACATTCCCAAAATTATGTAACATAATAAGGTCAGTGCTAAGAAGAAAGATAGCACTAAGTGACTTCATAAAGAAACAAGAGAGATCTCATACTAACAACTTAACAGCTCACCTGAAAGGTTCAGAGAAAAAGAAGCAACACATGTAAGAACAGTAGACAGCAGGAAATAATTAAACTCATGGAAGAAAGCAGTAAATCAGAGACAAAGAGAACAATATGAAGAATCAAAGGAACTAAGAATTTGTTCTTTGAGAAAATCATCAAGATAGACAAAAACTTAGCCAAAATGACTAAAAAACAGAGGAACAATGTACAAATAAAAAAAAATCAGAAATTAAGTGTTCATAAAACATAAAATTAAGTGTTCATAAAACAGACAGTGAGAAAATCAAAAGATAACTAAGTCTTGATTAAAAAACCTGTATCCCACAAGTCTGTAGTTCCTGCTCTCTTCCAATATAGGTTTCCTATATCCAGGATTGCCATGGACTGTGTTTTCTTTATTGCTTCTATTTTCACATTCACTCCTGAACAGTTTTATTCATTTTCTTCTCCCATTTGGCTGTATTTCTTATATTTCTTTAAGGGATTTACTCAGTTCCTTCAACTGATTGATTGTATTTTTCAGTGTTTCTTTAAGGGATCCATTCAGTTCCTTCACCTGATTGTAGCTTTCTGCAGTTCTTTAAGGGATTTATTTTATTTTCTTATTTTAAGGCCTCTATCATTTTATAGCCTCATATTTGAGATCATTTTCTTGTTGTTCCAGTGTGCTAGTATCCTCAGGACTGCTGTGGCAGGATAGCTGCGTTTTGGTTGTGTCATATGCATTGCATTTTGTTGCTGGTGTTCTTGCTCTGACCTCCAGCCATTTGGTTTAGACTCTGTTATTAGCACACTTGAAGGTGTCTGACTAGCAACAGGATCCTGGGGTTGTAGGCAGAGGTCGCGGTCACAGATAGCCAAAGTCCTCTGGTTTTCCTGCTGATCTCTAATCTGTGCTGGTCTCTAGTGTCTCAGATAGGGATGTATCCCAGGAAACACCTCAGACCTGGGAACTGCTTCTCTCCCTTATCCTTACTGGTCTCAGGGGCTGCAGAAGGGGTGGGTTCCGGAAATGGTACAGGCCAGGGAACTAAGGTGTGAGCCACTCAGGGAAAGTTGAGCACAGAGGGCCCTGGGCATACCTGCCCACTTTGCTGGCAGGTTGTGGCAGACCTGCCACGACCGGCCCAGTCAGGCTCCCAGCGTCCTCGGGAGAACAAGGCTTTGGACAGGAAGACACCGTTTCGGCGAATTTACAGACAGAGACCAGTGAGGCTTTGGAATCTGCTTCACTTTGCTGAAATCAAGCTAGTATTTTTATAATGATTTCACAAAAAGGCACCTTAAAGTTGGCATACTTCCCAGAACATTTAGACTTTTACCAAGAATATAAAGTTTACATTTTAACTAAAAAAATATAGTCAAACATAAAGCAGTGCCCACAAGAAATCTTGGCCTAAAAACTTTTGGATCGAGGAGCCAAGATGGCGGCGCCGGGAGAGCACCTTGTATAAGAAGCAGGACAGCACTCTCCGTGCAGCGACCAGGAGACTGAACTCTGGGCCCCGAAACCACAGCGGTCGTGTTTCCCAGGTGAGGGGAGGCTCCCACGGCCTGGGAATTGGTCGGGTCCACTCTCGGCTGCCCAGCCAGAACCCGGAAG
>REGO01000900.1:326675-353536 GCA_010120015.1 Rhombomys opimus
CTTTTGGATCAAAGCAAACAAAGAAAAGAAAACCTCAAATGTAGTTTCATTATTGCTAATCAATGAAGAGGAAAGTCAGGAGCTAAGTCAGATGCCTGCCAAAATCTTTCTCTCTATCAAAATCTAATTACACCTTTGTTAACCATCCTCCCATATGTCCTGCTAAAGATTTATGATCTTCCCTAGGAACAAGGCACTGAAGGGAGGGGAAACTCCTGCCAGCTGTACTTCTCATGCTATTGTTTCTTAAAAAGGAACCTATTATTTTTTCACTATTTATAATGCTCTTAATACTAAATCTAACTCATTATTTATTGTAAAACTACTTTTCTTCTGTCCTATTCTTGTTAAAGCTTTTGATAATCCATCAAGAATATATTCCCTTTAATAGTTAACTGTGCTGTTTCAGGAATCATAAAGAAAGATCAAAAAACTCATTAATCCAGCCCCACAACCGCAACCGAAAAAGCATAGAAATCTCAGAACATGTCTCTTTGCCAGGCGGAGGGGTCTGCCAGGGACCTCCAGAGAGCATAATCCCAAAGGACACATATCTCTTAGTCTGAGTAGCACTATCTATTGATATGCTACACCAGATGCTGGAGTGGGTGTGGCACAGACCAGTAGAAGAAAGGGCATGGTGTGTCTTACCTTGTACTCCCTGATAGGCACTGGCCTCAGGGACTACAGATCAGGGTGGCACCCTGGAAATGGCACAGGCCAGGGAACTGGAGTGTGGGGCACACCATATGAGGAATTTTTTATTAATTTTTTTTATTTTTTATATTAATTACAGTTTATTTACTTGGTATCCCAGCTGTAATCCCCTCCTTCATCCCCTCCCAATCACATCCTCCCTCCCTTATCTCCTCCCTGCCCATCTCTAAGTCCACTGATAGGGGAAGTCCTCCTCCCTTTCCTTCTGAACTTAGCTTATAGGTTCTATTATGGATTGGATGCAATGTCCTCCTCTGTGGCCTAGCAAGGCTGCTACTTCCCTTGGGGGTGGGGTGGGGTGGAGGAAGTGGAGGTCAAGCAGCCAGCCATTGAGTTCATGTCAGAGACAATCCTGTTCTCCTTACTAGGGTTCCCACTTGGATACTGAGGTGCCATGGGCTCCATCCACGCAGGGGTTGTAGGTTATATACATGCATGATCCTTGTTTGGAGAGTCAGTCTCAGAAAAGATCCCTGTGCCCAGATATATTTGGTCCTTGTGGAGTTCCTGTCCTCTCCAGATCTTACTAACTCCCCCTTCTTTCATATGAATCCCTGTACTCTGCCCAAGGTTTGGTTATGAATCTCAGCATCTGCTATGATAGACTGCTATTTTGAGTCTTTCAGAGGCCCTCTGTGGGAGGCTCCTAACTTGTTTCTTGTTTTCTCCTTCTTCCAATGTCCATTCATTTGTCTTTCTAAGTGAAGATTGATCGTCTTACCCCAGGACCTACTTTTTGTTTAGCTTCTTTAGGTGTGCAGATTTTAGTATGTTTATCCTATCTTATAGGTGTAGTATCCACTTATAAGTGAGTATATGTTGTATATATCTTTCTGTTTCTGGGATACGTCACTAAGGATGATCTTTTCTAGATCCAACCATTTGCCTGAAAATTTCATTATTTCCTTATTTTTAATTACTGAGTAGTATTCCATTGTGGAAATGATTTCTCCATTGATGGACGTCTGAGATGTTTCCAGGTCCTGCCTATTACAAATAAAGCTACTACAAACATGGTTGAGCAAATGTCCTTCTTGTGTACTTGAGCTTCTTTTGGATATATGCCTAAGAATGGTATATCGGGTTTTGAGGAAGCACTATTCCTAATTGTCTGAGAAAGTGCCAGATTGATTTCCAAAGTGGTTGTACAGGTTTGCATTCCCACCAGCAATGGAGGAGGGTTCCCCTTTCTCCACAACCTCTCAGCATGTGTTGTCACTTGAGTTTATGTTCTTAGCCTTTCTAATGTGTGTATGCTGAAATCTTAGGGTCAGTTTGTTTGCATCTCTCTGACGGCTATTGGACATTGCACATTTCTTCAAGTGTTTCTCTGCCAATAGAAATTCCTCTATTGAGAATTCTCTGTTTAGCACCATACCCCATTTTTTAATTGGATTTCTTGATTTGTTGCTTTTTATCATCTTGAGTTCTCTCTATATTCTGAATATCAGCCCTTTGTCAGATATAGGATTGGTGAAGATCCTTTCCCAGTCTGTAGACAGTCGGTTTTTTTTTGTTTTGTTTTGTTTTGTTTTGTTTTTTGTTTTTCTGACGACAGTATCTTTTGCTTTACAGAGCTTTTTAGTTTCATGAGGTCCCATTTATTGATTGTTGCTCTTAGAGCGTGTGTTGTTGATGTTCTGTTCAGGAAGTTGTTTCCTGTGCCAAAGAGTTCTATGCTCTTCCTCATTTTTTCTTCTGACTGATTTAGTGTATCTGTTATTATGTTGAGGTCTTTGATCAATTTGGACTTTAGTTTTGTGCAGGGTGATAAACATGGATCTATTTTCATTTTTCTGCATGTAGACATCCAGTTTGACCAGCACCATTTGTTGAAGATGCTGTCTTTTTTCCATTGAGTGGTTTTGGCTTCTTTGTCAAAAATCGAGTATCCATAGATGTGGGGGTTAATTTCTCGGTCTTCTATTCAGTTCTGTTGATCCAACATTCTGTTTCTAGGAATACCATGTAGTTATATTACTATTGCTCTGTAGTACAGCTTGAGATCAGGGATGGAGATACCTCCGGATGATCTGTTGTTGTATAGGATCTTTTTGAAATGAAGGAGGAAGGAAGGGGAGTACTGGGAGGGGAAGAGGAAGAGGGCTATAGCTGGGATACAAGTGAATGTATAAAATTATTTAAGGATAAAAAATATTTAAAAAAGGAATGAAAAGAAAAAAAAGAAAATTCTGGATTTTTTTTTCCATATGAAGTTGAGAATTTTTCTTTCAAGGTCTGCAAAGAATTTTGTTGGTATTTTGATGGGAATTGCATTGAATCTGTAGATTGCTTTTTGCAGTATGTCCATTTTCACTATGTTCGTCCTACCTATCCATGAGCAAGAGAGATCTTTCCATCTTCTGATATATAATTCAATTTTGTTCTTCAGAAACTTGAAGTTTTGTCAAAGAGTTCTTTCACTTGCTTGGTTAGAGTCACCCCAAGGTACTTTTTGTTATTAGTGGCTATTTTGAAGGGTGTTGTTTTCCTAATTTCTTTCTCAGCCTTTTTGTCTTTGGTATACAGGAGAGCTTCTGATTTTTTGAGTTGATTTTGTGTCCAGCCACTTTGCTGAAGGAAGGTGTTTTATAAGCTGAAGGAGTTCTCTGGTTGAATTTTTGGGGTCACTCATGTATGTGATCATATCGTCTGCGAAAAATGAAACTTTGACTTCTTCCTTTCTGATTTGTATCCCCTTGATCTCCTTTACTTTTCTTATTGCTCTAGATAGAACTTCAAGTACTATGTTGAGGAGATATGGAGATAATGGGGAGCCTTGCCTTGTTCCTGGTTTCAGTGGGATTGATATAAGTTTCTCTCAGTTGAGTTTGATGTTGACTATAGGCTTGCTGTATATTGCCTTTACTATGTTTATCTATGTGCCTTTTATCCCTGATCTCTCTTAGACTTGAAACATGAATGGGTGTTGGATTTTGTCAAATGTTTTTTGGGCATCTAATTAGATGATCATGTTTTTTTTTTTTTTTTTTTTTTTTTTTTATATGGTGGTTTACATTGTGTGATGTCCATATATTGAACCACCCTTGCATGCCTGGGATGAAGCATACTTTGTCAAGTTGGATGATATCTTTTACGTGTTCTTGGTTTCGGTTTGTAAGTATTTTTATTGACTGTTTTTGCATCAAATTTAATAAGAGAGTCGGTCTGAAGTCCTCTTTTTTGTTGGGTCTTAGTCTGTTTTAGGTATCAAAGCGAGTGTGGCTTCATAGAATGAGTTTGATAATGTTCCTTCTGTTTCTATTTTGTGGAATAGTTTGAAGAGAATTGGAGTTAGCATTTCTTTGAAGGTCTGCTAGAATTCTGCGCTGAAGCCATCTGGTCCAGGGCTTTTTTTGGAGGGGAGACTGTCAATGACTGCTTCTATTTCCTTGGGCATCATAGGACTATTTAATCTTACTACCTGATCTTGACTTTATTTTGATAGGTGGAACCTATCAAGAAAATTGTCCATTTCTTTTAAATTTTCAACTTTTGTGGCATATAGGCTTTTGTAATACTACCTAATGATTGTTTGGATTTCCTTAGTGTCTGTAGTTATGTCCCTATTTACATTTATGATTTTGCTGATTTGGTTAGTTTCTCTGTGCCTTTTACTTTGTTTGGCTAAGGGTTTGTTTATATTGTTGATTTTCTCAAAGAACCAGCTTTTTGTTTCATTGATTCTTTGAATAGTTTTATTTGTTTCTAACTGATTGATTTCAGCCCTGTGTTTGATTATTTCCATCCATCTGCTCCTCTTGGGTGTATTTGCTTCTTTTTTTTCTAGGGTTTTCAGTTCGGCCATTAAGTTGCTTGTATATGATTTTACAAATTTCTTCTTGAAGGCATTTAGTGCTATGAATTTTCCTCTGAGCACTGTTTTTATTGTGTCCCATAATTTAGGTATGTTGTACCTTCATTTTCATTGAATTCTAGGAAGTCTTTAATTTCTTTCTTTATTTCTTCCTTAACCTAGCTCTCATTGAGTTGTGAGCTGTTCAGTTTCCATGTGCGTGTAGGCATTTTGCTATTTCTGTTCTTGTTGAGGTCTAGCTTTAGTACATGGTTGTCAGAGAGAATACAGGCTATTATTTCAATCTTCTCATATCTGTTGAGGCTTGCTTTGTGGCCCACTATATGCTCTATTTTGGAGAAGGTTCCATGAGGTACAATTTCTGATCCTTTGCCCCTCAGATATGGTGTACGCTGTTTGCTGCCAAGAATTTTTTTAATTAAAACTGAAATAAATTATTTCCTTAAACCTTTTCACACATGAGAAGGGCATTAATCACTCTGGTCCTTTAAGACTATATGTCTTGACTCTGATTTATTACTCATAATGGGTCATTTATCTCTTGTAGCCATAGAAACATAAGAATGTTTAAAGTCACTCTCTTACACTTTGCAGTCACTAACATTTGGACTTCATCAATTGGTAAAGAGGCAAGTATTTTCTTTCTCTGGTTCTCCCTCCTCTTTCCTCACCCCTTCCCCCTTCCCTTTTCCCTCCTCTTCCCTCCTTTTCTGTAGAATCCCTGTGTCCCACAAGCCAGAGTCTCAGCTAGAGCAGCTTTTTGCATTCCCTCCCCATAGCCACATTTGCTCTCCCAGCCCACCCAGAGCTGAGCATGGAGGAGTAGGAGGAGAGGAAGATGGTGGCAGACACCAGCACTCCTCCCGTGGTTGCAGGGCCTCTCCAAGCAGCGTGAAACACCCATGTGGCTTCATTTTGAGGAGAGACTCAGGGGCAGAGGATGAGCATGAAGACCATACAATATCTCCAACAGGCAGAAGTCCTGAAGGCTGAAATGAAAGATTCTGAGCTGGATCCAGCTGAGGTCTCACCAACCAGGCAAGCTCTGCAAGACTTGTACCAGAAAATGCTAGTTATTGATCTGGAATATGCTTTAGACAAGAAAGTGGAACAGGATCTATGGAATCATGCCTTTAAGAATCAGATCACAATACTACAAGGCCAAGCAAAGAACCGAGCAAACCCAAATTGGCGTGAAGTCCAGGCAAACCTTTCTCTTTTCCTAGAAGCAGCTAGTGGCTTCTATACTCAGTTACTACAGGAATTGTGTATGGTGTTTAATGTAGATTTGCCTGGCCGTGTGAAGTCTTCCCAGTTAAGAATTATTAGCAATAAACAGATGCACACCAGCTCCATAGTGAAGCCACAGACTAGCTCCTGTGCCTACATTTGCCAGCACTGCCTTGTCCACCTTGGAGACATTGCTCGATACAGAAACCAGACCAGCCAGGCAGAGTCCTACTATAGGCATGCAGCCCAGCTTGCCCCCTCCAATGGTCAGCCTTACAATCAGTTGGCTATCTTAGCTTCTTCCAAAGGTGACCACCAGACCACAATTTTCTACTACTGCAGAAGCATTGCTGTGATGTTCCCTTTCCCAGTCGCCTCCACTAATCTACAGAAAGCACTATCTAAAGCACTGGAAAGCCAAGATGATTTGAAAACCAAGTGGGGTGTTTCTGAATTCATCAATGCCTTTATTAAATTCCACAGTCATGTATATCTGAGTAAGAGTTTGAAAAAGTTGAGAACTTTTCGAGAGAAGATGGAAGAAGAGTTTAAGAGGCTGGTGTTCCAAAAAGCTTTCAACTCTCAGCAGTTAGTTCATATCACTGTCATTAACCTGTTTCAACTTCATCATCTTCGTGACTTTAGCAATGAAACAGAGCAGCATAGTGATAGCCAAGATGAAAAGCTATGTTGGAAACAGTTGTTGGCCCTTTTCATGTCTTTTCTTGGCATCCTGTGCAAATGTCCTCTCCAGAACAATTCTCAGGAGTCCTACAATGCCTATCCCCTTCCTGCAGTCAAGGTCTCCATGGACTGGTTAAGACTTTGACCTAGAGTCTTTCAAGAAGCAGTGATGGGTGAAAAACAGTACATTTGGCCCTGGCTAGTTTCTCTTCTAAATAGTTTCCATCCCCATGAAGATGACCTTTCAACTACTAATTCCATACCACTTCCAGAGGAGTTTGAATTACAGGGATTCTTGGCTTTAAGACCTTCTTTCAGGAAATTGGATTTTTCCAAAGGGCATCAGACAATTACAGGGCACAAAGAGGTTCAACAGAGACAAATAAGACAGCAGCGTTTGATCTCTATAGGAAAATGGATTGCTGACAATCAGTCACAGCTGATTCAGTGTGAAAATGAGGTAGGGAAATTGTTATTCATCACAAAAATTCCAGAATTAATACTAGAAGAGCCCAGTGAAGCCAAGGAGAACCTTATCTTGCAAGAAATATGTCAGATAGTGTCACTAAAAATAGATGGCAACTCAGAACTGAAGTCAGTGCTGTCTGCAGGCCTATATCCAAGCAACAGTTGTAACAGAGGAGAGAAACCAGTGATCTTCAATGAGAATATTAAGCCAGGAGAAGTGAACAGAGACCAAGAAAGAAGCTTTACTCCCAAAGAGGTAAAATCCCAGACAGAACTAAAAAAGACTCCAGTTTCTAAGGAGGGGAAAATACCTGTAGATCAAATTCCAATTCAGACAAATAATTCTCAGTTCATTCTCATTCATCATCCTGAAGATTTCCCTCCTCTTCCCTGCCAACCAGGTTTCCCACAACCAACATATGCTATCCCCCATCCTGCTGCATGTTCTATGGGCTCAGATTACACCTTCCCAGCTGGTGTTTCTGTGCCAGGAACCTTTCTTCATTCTAAACCTCACTCTCCAGAAGGAAACAAGGTGCAAGGTGGAAAACAATCCCATGCTCCTTACAGTCAGCAAAGGCACTGTGGACGAAGGCCAATGAACCAGGGACCTCAACAATGGCAGCCACCTTCCCAGGCACCTCTTACACCTCTACCAGCTCAGCCAACAGCAGAATCTACAAGCCAAATACAGGTTCAAGCTCTAACTAAGCAACAACAGCCCCCTGAAAAATTCATACCAGCTTTGGGGAAAAACCCACCTTACCACCCTGGATTCTAACAGTATCAACAGGCAGATGCCTCCAAACATCTCTGGATAAATAGCTAACAAACACAGAAGGGACACATTCCTGTCACCCGAGAGTCCCAGGAATTCATGTTCTTTAAAGAGAACTGAAACCCAGCATAGCCTAGCCCAGATGCAAAAATATCTTTAAATTAGCAAAATACATGGGTGTATGGTTATCAGCTTTGCTTGAATTTGAGAGGCAGTTAAGTAACCATTTGCCTTCTTCACAGTATAGTGCTTTCAGTATTCTTGGTGAATCTTAAGAGCAGCATACATGGATTTAATGTCTCTTTCAGATTACTAAATTCCAAGCAGCCCCTAGCATATTTAAAAAGAGGAAAAATCTGTCACAAGTGCTTATTGTGACAAATATGGAGGAAAAAGATACTGTGTCCAGCTTTGGCTTATGTAATACAATACATTATTTTTAATTGAGCAGTGAAGGCATTTGTTCATAACCAGCCTTTAAATAAAAAATAGTTTGGACCTATTCTTTAATTAAAATGTACTTTGATAGCATCAGGTTAAGTTTCAGGGTCACAAACAATGTCAAAAAATCTGACTTACTCCTCCCTGCAGGGAAAGCAGGCTTGCATAAATATAAAGGTGTAGAGATCATGCATGTAT
This sequence comes from Rhombomys opimus, assembly GCA_010120015.1. Taxonomy (NCBI): domain Eukaryota; kingdom Metazoa; phylum Chordata; class Mammalia; order Rodentia; family Muridae; genus Rhombomys; species Rhombomys opimus. The sequence goes on from REGO01000900.1 coordinate 335,009, forward strand.
GAGAGACAGGGAAAATATTCCCATCCCTGGAGAGTTCTTTCTTTACAGTGCTCCAGTTTGCACACAGGCACAAGTCCCAGTCTGTAGATACCTAAAGAAGTGTGCACCACAATTTTACTTTTGATACATATTCTGTTTTCTACCTCTCTGCCGTCTACTCGCCTTTAGTGTGAAATACAGCTTGTAAAATACACTGTAGAAGCCACCTTATCTTTAAGTTTAAAATTATTAAGGGACAGAGCTGATTCAATGGATTTTCTTAGAAACTGAAAATCTGATCATTGTGTTTGTGTTCAGATGGGTTTGTTTATTTTGTGTGTGTGTATGTGTGTGTGTGTATGTTGAACACATGATGCTGGGCAAATTTGCTCTAACATTTTCCAACCCTCCAAGCCAAATTACTGTTTTTTTTTTTTTTTTTTTTTTTTGGTGGGGGATGTTTTTATTTTATATTATTTTTGCTTTCTCTCTATTTAATTTTTTTATTTACTCTTATTTTATGTGTTTTAGTATGTTCTCTGCATGTATGTCTGTGAGAGGGTATCAGATTCCCTGCATCTAAAGTCACACACAGTTGTGAGCTGCCATTTGGGTGCTGGGAATTTGAACCTGGGTCCTTTGAAAGGACAGTGTTTTTAACTGCTGAGCCAACTCTCCAACCCCTACAGGCCAAATTATTAACACTTTGTTTTCTGTACCTTACCAGTCTTCCCACTGTAATCTCACTCTCCTTTGGGGTTTTTGTTTTGGTTGTTTTCATATTAACTTACTAAATGTTGTATAGCTGAAAGTGCTCCTAGCTGAAAGTGCTGAGCCTTGCATTAGCCTTCTGCCTTGTATGTGTGGTATAGCTCAATTAAAAGTGGGTAGATTGTGATACAGAACAAAAAAAAAAAAAAAGAAACTAATTCATGTTCGCAAATAAGATTCCCTCCCCAAAGTACTAAACTGCTAGCATCAGGCACACCCTAAAAAAAAACTTTTTTTAATCACTTGAACTTCTACATAATAGTTGGTTATCTTTTATTAAAGAGGGACATACATAATACTACCATCTAATCAAACCTAAATCTTCTGAGTCACCAAAACCATATTGGGCATACTTTCAGAGAAAATGTTACCTGAGGAAATAATAAACATGTAAAAGAAAAATCTGTGTAACATTTTTTTTTCCCACAAGATAGAACTGAAAACTCAGAATTGTATGTACTCAATTTTACATGGCTGCAGGAGCTTCTAAAAGCCTCTCTCTGCTAGCCTTGCTTAGGGAAGTGTATCTTTGTACCCGAAAGGTAGCTTTTACTTTAAAAATGCCTTTAGCTTTGAGGTTCTGTTGAGGATAATGGGAAAAGAGTAACCACTAACTGCTTCCTTAGTGCACTTCTAATGATATGGATTTTGCACATCAATACAGCATACGAATTGAGTGGCACAGCTGACTTTGGATACAGTTACTATGTGGTGATGTATAAAGTTCACCAAATTTGTTTCCTGTGGCTGTGTATACTGCCATTGTTTGCCGTTTAATACACCTGTGATATACCAGAGGTACTTATAGAAGCCCTTCATAAAGAAGCACAACCAAAAAAACAGAGCTGTGTAGTCTGTATGTGTGTTGTCTGTTCTTAAGAGACTATCAGAGCTTTGTGGGAACAGCTCCAGTTTTGGAGGTTCTGTGGGAACAGCAAATCATATTCTCACACAGCTCCCACATTACTGTGGAGAAGAGGCAAGACTAAAACTAGGATTCCTTTTGCAGTCTTTCTCTTCTCCCTCTATGAAGTATTGTCCAGACTTACAGACTCTGTGTCTGCAGTGTATCAATCCTCAGCTGCTCTGTGATAGGAGGGGTAGGACCGGGCCACAGTGCTGTGCACAGGGCTTCTTCTGGTGGGCTTGGCTAGAGGTTCTCATGTCTCCACTGAAGGGTCCTGAAACAGCAGCACATGACAGACCCACCTGCTCCACCCTTCAGCAGGTATTTCTGGGAAGATGAATACAATTCTGAAGTATGTCCACTGGCTCTGATTACTTTCTCAATGAAATATGTATTGCCCTTCATTACATTGTAATGAACTCTACTGTATGGTTGGGAGCAACAGCACGACAATCATTGGATTGGGTATAGGTGCAAAGGAAAGATGGGCTGTAGCTCAGTGGTAGAATGCTTGCCTTGGATGAAGGAGGCTTACGTTCAACCACAGTACTCCTTGGGTGGGGAGGGAGATAAAGCAAATAAAATCGAAAGTGGAGATAAGTAGGGAAGGAGTTGAAACAAAATGTATAGAATATGTTAATATCTAAATGCCTAACAATGCCCTTAGCATTGTCAACATTATTCAGCAATTGTGGCAGATCTGGCTCAACACCTGACTGATGAAATAGTTGAGATTAGCATTTTCTTATTTGATTTTTTTTTTAAGACAAGATATCTTTGTCTCAGGCTTGCCTTGAACTTGTTTAGCTGATAAACACTTAAATCATTCTTCAACCTCCAGAGTTCTGAGATTGTAGCTGGCCTTATCACAGCCCTCTTGTTTGATATTTTGTTTTTTTGAGACAGGGTTTCTCTGTACAATAGCCCTGGTTACTCTGTATTCCTTTGTAGACCAGACTAGCCTCAAACTCACAGAGATCCACCTGCCTCAGCCTTCTGAGTACTGAGATTACAGGCATGCACCATCATGTTCGGCTTGTTTGAATTTTAATTTTGTGTTGATTAATGTATGGGAATTACGTATTTTAGAATAAATGAGATAATTTCCTGGAATGGTGTAACATTGTATAGAAACATTGTCATTTTTTTAAACAAAAAATTTTTTTCTCATTATGTTTTTAAACAGATTTATATAGAGTTAAACTGAGTATAGAATCAAAGCTTAGAATAGAGCCTCAAAATTTTGCACCATAAACTTCTCTGAGAATGAATGAATTTTCCTTTTTTTAAATTCTTTATTAATTACACTTTATTCACTTTGTATCCCCCTGTGGTTCTCTCCTTCCTCCCATCCCAATCCCTCCCTTCTTCCACCCTCTGCATGCATGCTACTCCCCAAGTCCACTGATAGGGGAAGTCTTCTTTTCCTTCCTTCTGATCCTAGTCAATTAGGTCTCATCAGGAGTGGCTGCATTGTCTTCTTCTGTGCCCTGGTAATGCTGCTTCCCCCTCAGGGGGAGGTAAATAAAGAGCAGGCCAATCAGTTCATGTCAGAGACAATCCCTGTTCCTATTACAATGGAACCCACTTGGATACTGAACTGCATGGGCTACATCTGTGCATGGGTCTTAGGTTATCTCCATGCATAGTCCTTGGTTGGAATATCAGTCTCAGGAAAAACCCCTTTGCTCAGATTTTTTGGTTCTGTTGCTCTCCTAATGTTCCAAGAGAGTAGGTCCAGAACTTTTGGCTTTGAGCAGAGGATGGAGTAGTCTACATATCCCTTGGTCTTCTCCTTTCTACTGTCATTAATCACACCCTCTTCCTTCCACCCCTTCTCACTCAAGTGTGCGGCCTAATCTTAATCATCACTTGGAGCCTCACCTTTCTTTGGGGAGTCCTTTACACTTGAACATCCAGACATCATTATCTATATTGTTAGGGATTTTCTTGCCCCTACCTTTATATCAATATCTAGTCAAATTTCCAACTTTTCCATAGCCATCCCCCACCTCCACAGTTTTATGAATATTTGTAAAGACCAACACTGAAGTGTGCATATGTGTATGTAAAAAGACTGAGAACAGACAGTTAGGAGGACACCCTCCTCATCTGTGTTGACAGGAATGATATCCCACTCCCCTAAAAAAAAAGACAAACCTTTATTAATTAATAAAAAAAACAAAACAAATAAACAAAAAAAGACAAACCAGACAAATATTTAAAAGAACCTACCCCATGTCTTCTGGAATTTTAGTTTTATCTTCTTGGGAACATTCCGAAGATGCATTTTCCTGTTCAAGATATCTCTGATATATTTGGTCTTTGTGGAGCTCCTATCCTTTCCCCATCAGACTAACTCCCCTTCTTTCTTATGATTCCCTGTACTCTGCCAAAGGTTTGGTCATGAGTCTTTGCTTTGAAAACACTGCTAGTTAGAGGCTTTCAGATGCGCTCAGTAAATATATCTGGGCACAGGGTCTTTTCTGAAACTGACATTCAACCAAGGACCATGTATGGATATAACCTAGAACTTCCGCTCAGATGTAGCCTGTGGTAGCTCAGTAACCAATTGGTTTCCCAAAGTGAGGGGAACAAGGACTATTTCTAACAGGAACTCAATGAAGATACCTGATAAAACAGGATCAGATGAATGGGGGGAGGTCCCCCCTACCAGTGGACTTAGAAAGGGGCACAGTGGTGATGAGGGAGGGAGGGAGGGAGTGGGAGGGAACGAGGGTTCGGGGCATGGCTGGGATACAGAATTAATAAAATGTAACTGATAAAAATAAAAATAAAAAAAAAGTTATCTCTGTACAGCAGAGAGAAAGATTACTTTTGCGTTACCCACCTGTGGGTAATAAATAGGAACTATGTGATGTATTGTTTCAAAGTTACCTGTAGGATAGAAAGAATTAAAAACATCCTGTTTTGTAACTATTCACTAGATTATTCAAATGACATAAATTAGTATCTTAAATTATATGTTATGGAGTGGAATTAAAGACAAATCTACAGTAAAAGCATTCATAAATAAATATCCAAAATAAAGCATTACAGAGGTTTATACATAAAAACTAAATAGGAGAGTTCATAAATAATTCTTAAAGAGAAAATAGACATACTAGCATTAATATAAACACAAGTGATTTAGAATTTACTTTTCTAAATTTATTTTCAAAGTAACTTTAGGGCATGAATTAATCATGTTTAGTTTTTGAGATATGTTTATACCTTTACTTGATATGTTCATACCCCATACATGATATGGAATGATAATATCCAGCTGTGGTGTCCTTTTTAGTGTGGACTGCCTTGCTTACTTCTAAGCCCCAATGCCTTTAACAGCACAATAGCCCATATGCTTAACAATTTTTCCTGTGTGTTACAGATTAAATTCAGGGTGTCATCCTGAACTGCTCTAAAGAATAGTTATTAAATCAATATATTCATCTTCCATTTGCTGTGAAAGCAAATACTTTTTAAATAGTACAGTCATTTTGGATCTTATTGAAGTACTTGATTGTATTTCCAGCTTTAATTTGCATGGCTAAATTTAGGATTACTTTATAATTGTAAGATTCTTGAAGTCAGGGACTATAATGTATGTAATTTTACTTTAATTTTTGGTATAGAGCTAAAAATTTAGAAGGCTTTCAAATATATACAATATATTTAAACATGTTAACAATTAGGACTTGTAAAGTTTGCTTCTCTTTGTGATGGCTGAGTTGATTGTCATCTTGAGTGAATTAAGAAATTTTTTGGCATGCATGCGTGATGGATAGAAGTCTCAGTGTGTTAGAACACTATCCTCTTGTCCAAGAACGCTAGATCTGAATCCCATGACCTACACTGGTCTGGTCAAAAATGTCTGTAACTCTAGCCAAGACATCTGACTCTCTTCTGGAATCCAATGGTACCTGCACATGTATGTTTAGACAAATACACATTAAATAAAAAGTCATGTGAACTAGAGCAATACATATTTGTGAAGGTGCTTTCACAGACAGTTAGATGCCGAGGTCCCTGGCATAATGACGAGTCAATTTGTAATCTGATATCATTTGGTGGCAAAAGAGGAGTAGGAAGTGAGGCTTGACTGGAGAAGTAGGTCACTGGGGACATGCCCTCAATGTGGATAACTTACCCTGGCTCCTTCCTTTGTTGCCATTTCTTGGCCTCCTGTCTACCAAGAAGTGAAGAGCCAACTCCATCAAACAACTAATGCCTTGGTGCTTTGCCTCAGCACATGGGTGACCATCCATGGGCTCAACCCTTTGACATTATGAGCTAAAATAAAATTTCCTATCTTCCTGATCACAGAAATATGGAAGCAACTCCCATGCTCTCCATCATTGTTAACACATGCTGGTTGGTTTGAGACAAGGTTTCATGTTGCCAATGCTGGTCCTGAACTCTTTGTCTTACCTCCACATACAGTGCTGTGCCTGCCTTTTTTTTTAAGATTTGTTTATTTTTATTTTGAGTGTGTGTGTGTGTGTGTTTGTGTATGTGTGTATGTTTTCCTGTATATGTATAAGTGTACCACATGCCTGCCTGGAAAAGAAACATGTTCTTAGCTGGTGAGCCATCTCTGTAGCCATCAGTCCCCCAACATACACACACATACACACACAGTCTTTCTTTTTCTTCTTTCTTTCCTTCCTTCCTTCTTTCTTTCTTTCCTTCTTTCTTTCTTTCTTTCTTTATTTCTTTCTTTCTTTCTTCCTTCCTTCCTTCCTTCCTTTTTTTCTTTTTCTTTCTCTTTCTTTGTTTTTTTTTTCAACCTAACAGGTGTCACTTCGTTATTTCCCATTTTTGTGTAGAAACTGCCCTGTTTGATCTAGTTTGGCTTAATTATTTCTTTTTTTTCTGTCTGTGTTACAATTAGAGTCATTGCCAAGATGACTTCTGTGGAGTTTACCCATTGTTTTCTTCTAGGTGTTTAATGATTCCATTCCATTTCCTATCTTGTTAGTCCACTTTAAGTTGACATTTGAGTCTAAGGGTACAGTTTCCTTTCTTTTGAATATAGTTATGTAATGTTCCCAAACCTGTTGAAGCAACTGCCTTTTTTTCATGCTGTATTTTTGGCACATTAATCAAAGTCAGTTCATGTATATTTGTAGATTCATTTGTCTTCTATTGATTTTATACAGTTTGATTACTGAGCTTTGTAATATATTTTGAAATTGAAAATTATGATGCCTTTCTTCTTCCTCAAGATTGGTTGGTTATTTTTTATCTTGGGGTTTCATATGAATTTAGAATATTTTTCTTTTTTATTTTCATAAAAGCTGACATTGTGATTTTGACAGGGATTGCGTTTCATCTGTATATCACTTTGAGTCAGGTGGTTATTGTAATTTTCTTTTCTTTTCTTGTTTGTTTTTTCAAGGCAGAGTTTCTCTATGTAACTCTAGCTATCCTGGAACTCACTTTATAGATGAGGCTGGCTTTTAATTCACAGAAATTCACCCTCCTTTGCTTCCTGCATGCTGGAATTAAAGGTAGCATGCCATCAACTCCTGGCTTTAAGTTCCAATTTTTATGTCTTTCATTTCACAAACATGGAACTTCTTCTAATTTATTGTCCTATTTAATATCTTTTATCATTGCAATTTTCAGTTAGGTTTATTTCTTAGACCCTGACTCTTTGGGTACTACTGTGAATGGGATGGTTTCCTAATTTCTTTTTCAAATACTTTATTATGGATGTTTTCACATAACTTTAAAGATTGCTTTTGTTAATTAGTTTTGGCAACACTAATTATAAAGAAAATAATAAAGGGTCCTTTGAGAAAATTAAATGATTAATTTCAGAAACTGTAGGCTTCAGTTGTCGATGGATTAGAGAAAACTTCTAAAATCTATGAAGGTGAAAATGTTTTTAGTATAGGCTTAGTTTTGGTGTTTAATTCTATGAGTAGTACAATATTAATAAGGTGCTTTAGTGTGTTACTGAAAGCCATAAAAAGGTAGAGTGTGTGTTTATGTCTGTGAGACATATACATACATACATGGACAGACAGACAAGAAAGAGACAGAGAGAGATTGAAGCTAGAGTTCTACACAAGGTGCTCTACCACTGAGCTAACATGCCCAGGCCTTCTTCATTTTGATACAGGGTAAGTTACCTGGGCTAGCCTCAAACTTGAACTCTTCCTGCCCTTAGCCTTCTAAATCTATAGGAGTACAAGTGTGCACTACCACCATGCAGGGCTACAGGGTCACAATACAGCCAGCAGAAAACAAACAAACTTCTGTATGTTTTGCATATTTTGGACAACGAGAAATGTGCTTTGCCAGCACAATATCACTTTATGATGTACTGTCAGCTAACAAAGTCCCAATTCTCCAAAATGATTTTTACTAGTCTGGACTCAGTTGCATGCATAATACAGCAAGATCACCAGAACTACATGCCTTTTTATCCCACTCTCCTCACCTTAACATTCTTCAATAGTAACAGACCTCTATCCTTCCCTTGTAACTGCCTTGCCCAGTGTCTGTTCCCTTAGCCTAACAGCCCCGCTGGCATGCTTCTACCCCCTGCATCCAACGGTTCCAAATAGAATTAGTTGTAAAGCAAAATGCTGGGTTCAAAGGTTACTTGGGCAGTGAGACTTATTCCAGTACTGACTGATATGTGTGTGTGTGTGGGGGGGGGGGGTCAATTCTAGTAAGCTTTCTAATATGGCAAGAATAATATTACTCTAATTTTTATTTACTTGTATTAATTAGACAATTAATTTTTTGTATTTATTTATTTAATGCATATGAGCGCTCTGTCTGCCTGTACACTTGCGTGCCAGAAAAGGGCAACAGATCACATTACATTTGGTTCAGAGCCACGATGTGGTTGCTGGGGATTCAGTTTAAGACCTCAGGAAGAGCAACCAGTTCTCTAAAGTGCTGAGCCATCTCTCCAATGCTTTGTGTGTCCTCTCTAACACAACCATGAGCAGTTAGGGCTATAGCATGTGTTCATAATAAGTGGACTGGTATAGATTGCCGGTTAGAAATGTTTGACTTCTATTTAATATTTGTTCACCATTTTGATTTTTTTTGTTGTTGTTGTTGTTAGAAACTTACTCGATTGCATAGATGGTCTTGGAATTTATTATGTAACTCAGGCAGGCCTTAAACTTACTGTGATCAGGGCGGAAGAAGATGGCGGCGGCTAGTGTGCACCTTAGCTGAAGGGCAAAGGACCTGCAACTCCAAAATTGGTGAGTGAAGTGGCTGATCAACCCTGAAAAGAGTTATCTAGACTTCCAGGAAGAAGGAGACTATGAACTGAGTCCATCTAGAATCAGGTCATGGCAGACTCCTCCAGGAGGAGACACAATGGGACGTGATCCCTAGACACTTCCCTGTATCCAACTCCCTACTCCCTCTTTGGAGGAGGCAGGAGGCGGCCAGCAGAACCCGCCACAGACCACACTGTCTGCACCCCAGCCACAGCGAGAGCTGCCGCTTCCACCAAACAAACCCCTGAAATCTGGGGCTGAGAAAAACCGTTCCTTTCGGGTAATCCCCATAGAATGCTGCCATAACCATGCCCAGCAGAGCGGAAGGATAGAGAGCACACAGTGGCTTCACAGTGCATGGACACCAGTGCTGGCGGCTGCTCCTAGCAAACGAACTTCAGGTCAGGATCTGGGACTGTGGTCATTCAACACATCCTGACACTCTACTGGGTCCAGCACAATAAGGTCTAGAACCAAGTCTTAGCACCTGCGGCCCCTGGCCCCTGGTGGAGAAACCCCCAGCACAGGATCAGTGACTGAGAATTCCCAACCCTTCCTGGCACTCCCCTGAAAGTGCCACCAAAGGCTTGCCCTAGCAGGAAGGAAGGTCAGAGACTCAGACTGCCACAGGGCACACCACTTCCTCTCCAGTGCACCCAGCGGCCCCTGGCAGAGAAACCGAAGTTCTGAACTGAGGACACTCAACTCTACATGGTACTCTCCTGGAACCACTGACATAGGCACTAGCACCGGGTGCCTTCTGGCAGAGAGATCTGGGCCCGGGATCTGGAATTGAGGACATTCAACCCAACTCTTTCCCATGCTACCCTGGGACCAGCCACCATAAGCCTTCTCTAGCAGAGGGGAATGTCAGAGAGTCAGCACACAGGGCAGGTGGACACTGAGTCCTTCTGCTACAGTGCCACAGAGCTAACTGTGAGCCTACACCCACATTTGCTCCAACAGTATCAAATCAGAGAGTAGAGAGAAAGGGAAATCCCTTTTTAATCCAACTGGTCCTGCAAGGGAGTAAGTGTGCAATCTAGGGAGCGTTTGCCCCAGACTCAGGGCCTCTCTAGGCAAGCAACCAGACAAGAGATCCCTGCAGCCCACACCCCTAGTGGGGTCACCATAGGGATTCTTGGGATAGCGACCCCAACACTGAAGCCTCTGCCTTGCTGGACTACCGGTGAAATTCAGGCAAACAATCCCTGAATCCCAGAAAGAGCTGCATAATAGTGGCCTGCAGACCAATGCGTCAGGGAATCCTCACATGCACACTGTGCCTGCTGAAAGCACATGCAAATAGGGCCAGCATCACATTCCTTACTTAGATAAAACTGAAACCACAACGCACACTCCCAAACCAGTGAACCTCTCTCACCTTCCTGAAAAAGTAGTCCAGAAAACAGAAAGAGACTATCTTAGCCTGAACTACAAACTCTAGGAGCAAACAGTGAGGGTTATAGATAACCAGATGGTCAGGGGCAGACATAAGAACACACCCAACAAAAACCAGGACATTATGGCTTCACCAGCAACCCCACAAATCAATGGACAATTCAGTACAGTAGATACACAAGAAAACAATTTTAAGAATATGTTTTTTCCAGCTATTAGAGGCCCATAAAGATGAAATGAACAAATCCCTCAAAGAAATGGGCACAGAAATGGAGATGAACAAAGAGGAAATAAATAAAGCTCTCAGAGAAACGATCATGAAAATTGAAGAAAACAAAGAAGAGATGAACAAAACCCTCAAAGAAATATCTATACAAATGAAGGCAAATAAGGAAGAAATGAACAAAGCTCTCAAAGTAATACAGGCAAATACAGCCAAACAAGTAGAGGCACAATTAACAGTATATAGAGAGGAAACAGAGAAAAAAATAGAAGCCATCATTGAAAAGCAAGACTCCACATTCACACAAATGAAGGAAATGGTGCAAGTCATGAAAACAGAATTAGAATCAATTAATAAAGCACAAATAGAGAAAAACCTGGAGCTGGAGAACATAGAGAAAAGATCAGGAACTACAAAGGTAAGCATCACCAACAGAATACAAGAGATGGAAGAGAGAATCTCAGGTGCCAAAGACACACTTTCATAAAGTGACACATCTCTCAAAGAAAAAATAAAATCAGAAAAGTTCCAAGCACAAAACATCCAAGAAATCAAGCACACAATGAAAAGACAAAATCTAAGAATAATAGGAATAGATGAAAAACAAGACATCAGGCTCCAAGGTCCAGAAAATATTTTCAAGAAAATTATAGAAGAAAATTTTCCCAACTTAAAGAAAGAGATGTCCATAAACATCCAAGAGGCCTACAGAACACCAAATAGACTAGACCAGAAAAGAAATTCTTCAGGTCACATCATAGTCAAAACACTGAACCTGCAGAACAAAGAAAAAATTTTTAAAACAACAAGGGAAAAAGGCCAAGTAACATATGAAGGTAGACCTATCAGAATCACAGCAGATTTGTCAGCAGAAAATATGAAAGCCAGAAGGGCCTGGACAGAAATTGTGTAGTCCTTAAGGGACCACAGATGCCAAGCCAGGGTACAATGCCCAGCAAAACTTTCAATCAACATAGATGGAGAAATCAACACATTCCAAGACAAAACAAAATTTAAAAAATATCTACACAGTAACCCAGTTCTACAGAAGTTACTAGAAGGGAAAATATATCTAAGGAAACAGAGGAAATAGATAACTACACAACAAAAAATAAATAAATAAAAGATTACAGGCATTGAAACTCAGCAACACCACCAACCCCACTGCCGGGAGCCAAGGCCAGCTAGTGGGATATTATAGACAACTGCAATAAGGTCTTGGTGTGAGATTTACGTTTCGGAAACTTATGAGATATCTGTTTGTCAGACATTTTGAGATATCTTAACTGACATTCTTGTAGTATCTCATTTGGTAAACATTCCTGTGGTGTTCTGCATCATCAATAATCACCCTGTTACATTTTGTTAACTATATTTCTGACACAGTTTCCCTTCCTACCTTTTCCCTATAAAGTTGTGTGAAAATTTTCAAATAAATGAGAGTGAGATCAGACTATAGACTTGCTCTCATTCTTTGTGTCTCTTGTTGCTACCCCATTTTTTCACCCCTCCTTAGGAACTCGTTGAAATTCCACTGGAAGGGACACCCCACATCAAAAGAAAGTAACAATTGTTTGTCACTAGTATCTAGCAACATCAATGAACTCAACTCCGCAATAGAAAGACAAAGACTAACAGAATGGTTGCAGAAACAAGATCCAACATTCTGTTGCATCCAAGAAACATACCTATGGAACAAAGATAAACACTACCTCAGAGTAAAGGCCTGGAAAAATGTTTTTCAAGCAAATGGTTCCAGAAAACAAGCTGGAGTAGCCATCCTAATATCTAATAAAATAGACTTTCAACCAAAATTAATCAGAAAAGATAATGAGGGCCACTATATTCTCCACCAAGATGACACCACAATTTTGAACATCTATGACCCAAATACAAGAGCACCTACATTCGTAAATAAAAAAATTATTAAAACTTAAATCACACATTGATCCTAATACCTTAATAGTGGGAGACTTCAACACCCCACTTCAACTCTCACCAAGGGACACATCAACTAGACAGAAATCTAGTAGGGAAATAAAGGCACTTTCAGAGTCCCTAAATCAAATGGACCTAATAGATGTCTGCTGATCTTTTCACCCAAACTCAAAAGAGTATACCTTCTTTTCAACACCTCATGGAACTTTCCCCAAAATAGACCGTATAGTTGGTCACAAAGCAAGCCTCAACAGATACAAGAAGATTGAAATAATCGTTTGTATTCTATCTGACCACCATGGACTAAACAACGGAAGTAACAAAAAGCCGACACGCACACGAAAACAGAAGAACTTGCTTCTCAATGACAGCTGGGTCAAGGACGAAATAAAGAAAGAGCTTAAAGACTTCCTAGAATTCAATGAAAATGAAGGCACAACATACCCAAATTTCTGGGACATAATGAAAGCAGTGTTCAGAGGAAATTTCAAAGCACTAAGTGCCTTCAAGAAGAAATTCGTAACATCACATACAAACAACTTAATGGTCCAACTGAAAATCCTAGAAATAAAAGAAGCAGATACACCCAAGAGGAGCAGAAGGCTGGAAATAATAAAACTCAGGGCTGAAATCAATCAATTAGAAAGAAATAAAACTATTCAAAGAATCAATGAAACAAAAAGCTGGTTCTTTGAGAAAATCAACAAGATAGACAAACCCTTAGCCAAACTAACTAAAAAGCAGAGAGAATCTATCCACATCAGCAAACTCAGAATTGAATAGGATGACATAACTACAGACATTGAGGAAATCCAAACAAGCATTAGGTCATACTACAAAAGCTTATATGCCACAAAATTTGAAAATCTAAATGAAATGGACAATTTTCTTAAAAGATTCCATCTACCAACATTAAGTCAAGATCAGGTAGAAAGACTGAATATCCCTATATCCCCCAAGGAAATTGAAGCACTCATTAACAGTCCCCCCTCCAAAAAAAGGCCTGGGCCAGATGGATTCAGTGCAGAATTCTATGAAACTTTCAAAGAAGTAGTAACACCAATACTCCTCAAAGTATTACACAAAATAGAAAAAGAAGGAACATTACCAAACTCATTCTACAAAGCCACAGAAACCTTGATACCTAAACCACACAAAGACCCAACAAAAAAGAGAACTTCAGACCTATCTCTCTTATGAACATTGCTGCAAAAAAATAGTCAATAAAATACTGGCAAACTGAATCCAAGAACACATAAAAGCTGTCATCCACCATGACCAAATAGGCTTCATCCCAGGCATGCAAACGTGGTTCAATATACATAAATTCATCAATGTATTCCACCATATAAACAAACTGAAGGAGAAAAACCACATGATCATCTCCTTAGATGCTGAAAAAGCATTTGAGAAAATCCAACACCCATTCATGTTTAAAGTCTTGGAGAGATCAGGGATTCAAGAATGTACCTCTTCCCATTACTATGTAACCCACTTGGACACTAAACGGCCATGGGTTACATCTGTGGAAGGGTTCTAGGTTATCTCCATGAATAGTCCTTGATTGGAGTAATAAAAAATAAATAAAATAAAATAAATTGAAATAAAGAAATGTTCTTTTTCAAAACCAAATACTTCTATGGAGCCATAAATAAAATAATTTGACCACAGAAATTCAATAGACTGGCTTCAATTTTGTGCTTTCACTTGCTTCTTAATATTATACAGAAATGATCTCAGAGGCAAAAGTAAATAAAACAGTGTTATTTCTAGTGACACTGTGTCCACACACCTGATGAAAAAGCCTTGAGAATGGATCTCTCATGAGGTGCTCCTTTAAGTTGTTCTAAGATTTTATTCCTTAGTCTATTGCTGGGACTGTGGTGAATACAATACCAAGGTGGAAGTGTGTGAAAGAGCCTGCACTACTCATGTCAAACAGGATGTAGAAAAAAGGAAGATATTTTCTTGTTCCATCCATTTGCCTACAAATTTCATGGTGTCTTTGTTATTAATGGCTCAATAGTATTCCATTTATTAAATGTACTATGGTTTCTTTATCCATTTTTGGGTTGAGAGACTTCTAGATTGTTTCCAGTTTCTGGCTATTATGAATAAAGCTGCTATGAGCATAAAAAAAAGAACATACCTAAACATAGTAAAGGCAATATACAGCAAGCCTATAGCCAACATCAAACTCAATGGAGAGAAACTCAAACTAATCCCCCTGAAATCAGGGACAAGACAAGGCCACCCACTCTCTCCATATATATTCAAAATAGTACTTGAAGTCCTAGCCAAAGCAATAAGACAACTAAAAGAGATCAAAGGAATACAAATTGGAACAGAAGAGGTTAAAGTTTCACTATTTGCAGATGATATGAGTGATCCGAAAATTTCAACTAGAGAAATCCTTCAGCTGATAAACACCTTAAGCAAAGTGGCTGGATACAAACATAACTCAAAAAAAAAATCAGAAGACCTTCTGTATACCAAAGATAAAGGGCTGAGAAAGAAATCAGGGAAAAAACCCTTCACAATAGCCACTAATAACATAAAGTACCTTGGAATGACTCTAACCAAGCAAGTGAAAGGCCTGTATGAGAAAAACTTCAAGTCTCTGAAGAAAGAAATTGAAGAAGATATCAGAAAATGGAAAGATCTCCTGTGCTCATGAATCGGTAGAATTAACTTACTGAAAATGTCCATTCTGCCAAAAGCAATCTACAGATTCAATGCAATTCCTATCAAAATACCAACACAATTCTTCATATATCTTGAGAGAAAAATTATCAACTTCATATAGAGAAACAAAAAGCCCAGAATTTCCAAAACAATCCTGTACAGCAACAGATCATCTGAAGGCATCTCCATCCCTGATTTCAAACTGTACTACAGAGCAATAGTAATAAATATGGCATGGTATTGGCAGTGAAATAGAATAGTGTATCAATGGAACTGAATAGAAGACCCAAAATTAAACCCACATACCTATGGATATTTGATTTTTGACAAAGAAGCCAAAACCATTCAGTGGGAAAAAAGACAGCATCTTCAACAAATGGTGCTGGCCCAACTGGATGTCTACATGCAGAAATATGAATATAGATCCATATTTATCATCCTGCACAAAACTAAAGTACAAGTAGATCAAAGATATCAACATAAAACCAGATACACTAAATTAGTTAGAAGAAAAAGTGGGTAAGACATTGGAACTCATTCGCACAGGAGACAACTTCCTGAGCAGACCACCAACAGCACAGGCTCTAAGAGCAACAATCGATAAATGGGACCATATGAAGCTGAAAAGCTTCTGTAAAGCAAAGCACATAGTCATCAAAACAAAATGACAGCCTACAGGACGGAACCTCACCAATCCTACATCTGACAGAGGGCTGACATCCTGAATATAAAGAACTAAAGGAGTTAAAAAGCAGCAAATCAAGCAATCCGATTAAAAAGTGGGGTTCAGAGCTAAACAGATAATTCTCAGTAGAGGAATACAGAATGGCAGAGAAACACTTAAAGAAATGCTCAATGTCCTTAGCCATCAGAGAGATGAAAATAAAAATGACCCTGAGATTTCACCTGACACCCACCAGAATGGCTAAGATCAAAAACTCAAGTGACAACACATGCTGGTGAGGTTGTGGAGAAAGGCGAACTCTCCTCCATTGCTGGTGGGAATGCAAACTTATACAATCAATTTGGAAATCAATCTGGCACTTTCTCAGACAATTAGGAATAGTGCTTCTTCAGGATCCAGCTATACCACTCTTAGGCATATATCCAAATAAGGCTCAAGTACACAAAAAGGACATTTGCTCAACCATGTTTTTATTGGCTTTATTTGTAATAGCCAGAATCTGGAAACAACCCAGATGTCCCTCAGTTGAAGAATGGATACAGAAATTGTGGTACTTTTACACAATGGAATACTACTCAGCAATTAAAAATGAGGAAATCATGAAATTTGCAGGCAAATGTTGAGACCTAGAAACAATCATCCTGAGTGAGGTATCCCAAAAGCAGAAAGACACACATGGTATATACTCACTTATATAGACCTATAAGATAGGATAAACATACTGAAATCTATCCACCTAAAGAAGATAAACAAGAAAGAGGACCCAGGTTACGATGATCAATTCTCACTTAGAAAGACAAATGGGATGGACATTGGATGTAGGAGCAAACAAGTAACAGGAAAGGAGCCTACCACAGAGGGCCTCTGAAAAGTTATGCCTAGCAGTGTATCAAAACGGATATTAAGACTCATAACCAAACTTCCAGCAGAATGCAAGGAATCAAAAAAGGGGGGAGGGAGGGAGTTAATTCGACCTTGAGAGGACAGGAGTTCCACAAGAACCAAATATATCTGGGCACAGGGTCCTTTTAGGGGACTGTTCCTCCAAACAAGGACCATGTATGGATGCACCCTAGAGCCCCTGCTCAGATGTAGCCCTTGGTAACTCAGTATCCAAGTGGGTACCCTAATAAGGGGAACAGGGACTGTTTCTGACATGAACTCTATCTATGGTAGGCTCTTTTCCCCCCACCCCCGGGAGGAGCAGCCTTGTTAGGCCACAAGGAGGACTTTGCAGGCTGTCCTGAAGACACCTGATAAACCAGTATCAGATGTAAGGGGAGGAGGTTCTCCCTTATTAGTGGACTTGGAAAGGGGCAGGGAGGAGATAAGGGTGGGAGGGTGGGACTGTGAGGGAAAGAGGGAGTGGGATACAGTAGGGATACAAAGTTAACAAATTGTAACTAATATTAAAAAAATAAAAATTAAAAAAAATCCTTATTATGATATGCCTATCTCAGCCTCCTGAGTGCTGGAATTATGGATGTGAACAATGATGTGTGGTACATTTTAATTTTATCCTAATTTAAATTTTTGATTTTTTACACAGATGGCAAATATATAGTGACTTTTATTTTATGATTTATAATTTGAAAGTTTTATTACCTATGCAACCAATATTATACAATTTTGCTTAAATAAAACCTCATGATTTCCACACACTGATAACATGACTATATTTTTGCATTGAGTCTGTAGATTGGTTTTGATTAATGGCCATTTTCAGTCTTTTAATCCTGCTGATCCATTATCATGGGAGATATTTCCATCTTATGATATATTTTTCAATTTCTTTCTTCAGAGACTTGAAGTTTGTTTTCTTTTTTTTTTTCTCATACATGTCTTTTACATGATTGGTTAGAGTCACTGCAAGGTACATTATGTTATTTGTGGCTATTGTAAAGGGTGTTGTTACTCTAATTTCGTTCTTTTTTTTCTTCTCAATAGATTTTTTATTTAACTTTTATTAATTACACTTTATTCACTTTGTATCCCCCCATAAGCCCCCCCCATCCCACCCTCCCTCCCTCATCTTCAGCATGGCCTTCCCCAAGTCCACTGATAGGGGAGGTCCTCCTCTCCTTCTTTCTGATCTTAATCTATCAGTTCTCATCAGAAGTAGCTGCATTGTCATCTTCTGTGGCCTGGTAAGTATGCTCTCCCCTCAGGGGGAGGTGGCCAAAGAGCAGGCCAATCAGATTATGTCAGAGGCAGTTCCTCTTCCCATTACTAGGTAAACCCACTTGGACACTGAACTGCCATGGGCTACATCTGTGCAGGGGTTCTAGGCTATCTCAATGAATAGGCCTTGGTTGGAGTATGAGTCTCTGGGAAGTTCCCTGTGTTCAAATTTTCTGGTTCTGTTGCTCTCCTTGTGGAATTCCTGCCTCTCCTGCTCTTACTATTTCCCACTTCTTACATAAGATTCCATTGCATTCTGCCCAACAGTTGCCCATAAGTCTCAGCATCTGCTTTCATAGTCTGCAGGGCAGAGGCTTTCAGGCCTGTGCTGTGGCAGGTTCCTATGTTGTTTCCTGTTTCCTTCTTCCGGCTTTCAGAGGCCCTCTGTAACAGGTTCCTAGGTTGTTTCCTGTTTTCTTCTTCTTCTGATGTCCATCCTCTTTGCCTTTCAGGATGGGGATTGAGCTTTTTAGTCAGGGTCCACTCTCTTGTTACTTTCTTT
>REGO01000900.1:354947-368209 GCA_010120015.1 Rhombomys opimus
TTCAACTGTCTTATTGCTCTAGCAAGGAGTTCTAGAACTATGTCGAAGAGATATGGAGAGAGTGGGTAGCCTTGCTTGTCCCTGATTTCAATGGGATTGCTTTAAGTTTCTCTCTGTTCAGTTTTGATGTTGGGTTAGTATTGCTGTATATTGCCTTTACTATGTTTGGATATGTGCCCTGTATCCCTGATTTCTCCAATACTTTAAACCTGAATGGATGTTGGATTTTGCAAATGCTTTTTCAGCATCTAGGGAGATGATGATGTGTTTTTTTTTTTCTTTCAGTTTTTTAATATGGTGGATCACATTGATGGATTTCCATTTATTGAACCACACCTGCATACCTGGGATGAAGCCTACTTGGTCATAGTGGTTGATATCTTTGATGTGTTCTTGTATTCGGTTGTAAGTATTATGTTGAGTATTTTTGCATCAATGTTCATAACGGAGATTGGCCTGAAATTCTCTTTCTTTGTTGGGTCTTTATGAAGTTTAGGTACTAAGGTGACTGTGACTTCATAGAATGAGTTTGGTAATGTTTCTTCTGTTTCTATTTTGTGGAATAGTTTGAAGGGAATTGGAGTTAGCTCTTCTTTGATGGTCTGGTAGAATTCTGCACCGAAACCATCTGGTCCTGGGCATTTTTTGGGTGGGAGACTTCGATGACTGCTTCTATTTCCTGGGGGGATATAGGACTATTTAATTGATTTACCTTTGCCTTTCAGGATGGGGATTGAGCTTTTTAGTCAGGATGGGGATTTGAGCTTTTGGTCTTGATTCAGTTTTGGTAAGTGGAATCGATCAAGAAAATTGTCCATTTCATTTAGATTTTCAAATTTTGTGGCATATAGACTTTTGAAGTAAGTCCTAATGATTGTTTGGATTTCCTCAGAGTCTGTAGTTATATCACCCTTTTCATTTCTGATTTTTTTGATTTGGATGGTGTCTCTCTGTCTTTTAGTTAGCTTGGCTAAGGGTTTGTCTATCTTGGTGATTTTCTCAAAGAACCAGCTCTTGGTTTGTTTGATTCTTTGTTTGTTTCTAATTGATTGATTTCAGCCCTGAGTTTGATTATTTCTAGCCAACTACTCCTTTTTGGTGTGTCTGCTTCTTCTTTTTCTAGGGTTTTTAAGTGAGCCATTAAGTTGCTTGAATGAGCTGTCTTGAATTTCTTCTTGAAGACACTTAGCGCTATGAACTTTCCTCTTAGCACTACTTTCGTTGTGTCTCAAGGTTTTGGGTATGTTGTGTCTTCGTTTTCATTGAGTTCTCAGAAGACTTTAATTTCTGTCCAGTCCAGCGGGAGTTCAATGAGTTCCTAAGGAGGGGAGAAAAAAATGAAGCAGAGACAAGGAGACACAAAGAATGAGAACAAGTCTATAATCTGATCTTGCTCTGGTTTATTTGAAAAATTCCACACAGCTTTATAGGGAGAAGGCAGGAAGGGAAACTATGTCAGCAATATAGTTTACAAAACATAACAGGGTGATTAATGATGATGCAGAACACCGCAAGAATGTTTACTAAAGGAGATACTACAAGAATGTCAGCTAAGATATCTCAAAATGTCTAGCCTGACAAACAGATGTCTCATAGGTTCCAGAAACATAAATCTCTCACCTACGACCTTGTTGCAGGTGTCTGTAACTTTCCACTAGCTGGCCTTGGCTCCCGGCAAATTTCTTTCTTTATATCTTCCCTGACCCAGCTGTCATTTAGTAGCAAATTGTTCAGTTTCCATGTGTGTGTAGGCTTTTTGCTATTTCTGTTGTTGTTGAGGTCCAGCTTTATTCCATAATGATCAGATAAGATACAAGGGATTATTTCAATCTTTTTGTATATGTTGAGGTTTGCTTTGTGACCAAATATATGGTCTATTTTGGAGATGGTTCCATGAGGTGCTGAGAAGGCAGCAAATTCTTTTGTGTTTGGGTGTATGGTTCTGTAATGTCTGTTAGGTTCATTTGATTCATGACCTCTGTTAGAGATATTGTTTCTTTGTTTAATTTCTGTTTTGTTAACCTTTCCTTTGTTGAGAGTGGGGTGTTGAAGTCTCCCAGTATTAATGTTTGGTGATCTATGTGTGGTTTAAGTTTTATCAATGTTTCTTTCACAAATGTGGGTGCCTTTGTATTTGGGGCATAGATGTTCAGGACTATTATGTCTTCTTGGTGGAATTTTCCCTTGATGAATATGAACTGTCCCTATCTCTTTTATTGATTTTGGTTGAAAGTCTATTTTATCAGATATTAGAATGGCTACTCCTGCTTGCTTCTTGCATCCATTTGCTTGGAAAGCCGTCTTCAAACCTTTTACCCATAGGTAATGTCTATCTTTGTGACTTAGGTGTGTTTCTTGTATGCAACAAATTGCTGTGTTCTGTTTATGCATCCATTCTGTTAGTCTGTGTCTTTTATTGGAGAATTGAGTCCATTGATGTTGAGAGATATTAATGACCAGTGTCTGTTAGATCCTTTAATTCGATGTTGGCTGTGGTCATAAGGTTGTGTGCTTGGTTGCTTTTTGTTTTACTGTAGTGAGGTCAGTTATTTCCTGTGTTTTCTTGAAAGTAGCTAGTTTTCTTGGGTTGTATTTTTTCTTCTAGTTTCCTCTGTAACGCTGTATTTGTTTGTAGGTATTGTTGAAAATTGTTTTTGTCATTGAATATCTTGTTTTTTCCGTCTATGAGGACTGAGAGTTTTGCTGGGTATAGTATCCTGGGCTGACATCTGTCTTCTCTTAGGTTCAGCATGATATCCGTCCAGCCCCATCTGGCTTTCATAGTCTCTGTTGAAAAGTCAGGTGTGATTCTAAAGGGTTTCCCTTTATATGTTACTTGGCCTTTTTCTCTTGCAGCTGTTAGTGTTTTTTCTTTGTTCTGTATACTTACAGTTTTGATTATTATATGGCTGGAGGATTTTCTTTTCTGGTCTAATTTATTGGGTGTTCTGTAGGCCTCTTGTATTCTTATTGGCCTCTCCTTTACGTTGGGGAAATTTTCTTCAATGATTTTGTTGAAAATATTTTCTGGGCCTTGGAGGAGGGAATCTTCTTTTTCCTCTATTCCTATTATTCTTAGGTTTTTTCTTGTATGTTGTTTGAATTTCTTGTATGGTCTGTGTCAGGATTTTTTTAGATTTAATATTATCTTTGACAGATACATCTATTTTTTCCATTGTATCTTCCACACCTGATTTTCTTTCTTTTATTTCTCATAGCTTATTGGTTATGCTAACCTCTGTAGTTCCTGCTTTCTTCCCTAAATTCTTTCTGTCCACAATTTATTCCATTTGTGTTTTTTTTTTTAATTTTTACAATTCTATCTTCAGATCTTGAGCCGTTTTGTTGATTTCCTTCATCTGTCTGGCTGCATTTTCCTGTTTTTCCATCAATTCCTTCAGCTATTTGAACAATCTTCTGTTTCTTTTATTTCATTCAGTGATTTAAGCATTTCCTTTCTAAAGGCTACAAATTGTTTGGCTGCAGCTTCCCCTATTTCTTTACATATTTTATTTGTTTCTTCTGTTATCTTCTTCATGAGCATAGATGTTAGGTCATGTTCTTGAATTTCAATTATGCTGGGGTGTCTACGGCTATTTGCCCCTGGATAACTGGGTTCTCTAGATGCCATATTGCTCTGGCTTTTGTTGGTTGATCTTTTACGCTGTCCTCTACCCATTGGGCTATCTCAGGTATTTGAAGTTAGTTTCTGGTGGTTCCTGGAATCCTGTGGTGGAGAGAATCCCTTTCGCAGGAACATGGTTTTTCCTGAAGGAAGTCTTCTCAGCTTTTTTTGGCTATAGTCACTGGATGGCTGGTGTTTTTCAGGAGTTGCTACAGCTTACCTCAGGCATAGAGACCTGGGTGGCAACTGTGGTTCTTATTAGTTGACAGGGCTCTCCTTTCACAGGGAGAAGTCCTGGAGACAGCTACCCTGCTTCTGGGTTTCTTGCTGTAAATTTAGTGATCAGCTGCTGTAACCTGTGTGTCCTGTGGTTTGGTCGGTTTTGTTAGGGGTTACTGGTTGCCCCTTGGAGCCGTATCTGGGGGTTAATCTCGGGGTTCCCAGTCTTTTGTAGGTCTGAAGTTGGGGCTCTGTGCCCCAATACCTAAGGGGTAATCTGTGGTGGGTGAGTACTGCACTCCTGGTAACAGCAGGCTATCTGGGGCACAGCAGATCCCTGGTTTGTGCCAGTCTGTGAGACCTTTTCTGGGAATATACTGAGTGGCGTAAGTCTGTCCCCTTTGCTTTGTTCCTTGTTCCTTGTGAATGTTTCTCCAGACAGTGACTCCAAGGCTCTGGTGTCCTGGGGCACACAGTTCTGTCTGTAAGGAGTAGTTGGTACAAAGCA
The DNA here is from genome assembly GCA_010120015.1 of Rhombomys opimus. NCBI lineage: Eukaryota > Metazoa > Chordata > Mammalia > Rodentia > Muridae > Rhombomys > Rhombomys opimus. Next base: position 359,300 of record REGO01000900.1, read on the forward strand.
GGTCTCTGGGCTGGCAGCGCATGTGCCTGCCCTCTAGTCTGCAGGAGCTGGGTTCCCAACAACTAACTCTGTGCTCCCCGCTCTGGCCTGAATCAGTGATGGTGGCATGTACTCGCAGGTCTGCCAGACTTTCCCCAGGAAAAGCCTAGGTGACCCAAGACAGCACGGTTTCCTTCCTTCCCTGTGGGGCCCTCTCCGGACAGGGATTCCCAGTCTCTGTTGCACTGGGGCACGCAACTTGTTTGTACTGGTGAGCTGGGTGTGCAGCAGCTCTCTGTGCTGGTAGCGGGAGCTCAGTTGTGATGGCGACAGGTACCCGTGGTCTGCAAGACTTTTTCCAGGGAAAGACTGGGTGGCCAGTCTCACAACTTTCCTTCCCCTTGGGTTTACTCGTGACTGTGATTCCCAGTCTCTGGTGTTTTTGTGCCAACCGATCAGCCTGGGAAAGTGATCAGGACACACAGGCATGTGGCTCTGGTCCTGCAACCTATTGCCAGCGTGACCCAGGATCTCTTCTGGGTTCTGGCTGGGTGGCCTGAGATTGGACCCGACTGATGGTGGTTTCCTCTCACCTGGGAAACAGGATCGCTGTTGTTTTAGGGCCCAGAGTTCAGTCTCTTGGTCGCTCTACAGAGAGTGTTTTCTTGTTCCTCAGACACAGTGTACTCCTGGCGCCGCCATCTTCGCTCCCCCAACTCTAATTTCTTTCTCAGCCCTTTTGGCTTTTGTATACAGGAAAGGTACTCACTTTTTTTGAGTTAATCCAGCAACTTTGCTGAAGGCATGTATCAGCTGAAGGAGTTCTCTGGTTGAATTTTTAGGGTCACTCATGTATACTATCATATCATCTGCAAATAGTGATACATTGACCTCTTCCTGTCCAATGTGTATTCCCTTGAACTCCTTTAGTTATCTTTTGTTCTCGCTAGGACTTCAAGTACTATATTGAAGAGAAATTGAGAGAGTGGACAGCCTTGCCATGTCCGTGATTTCAGTGTGATTGATTTAAATTTCTCTCTGTTTAATTTGATGTTGGTTCTATGGATGAAGCTTGCATCATTGTGGATGATATCTTTTATGTGTTCTTGGATTATGTTTGCAAGTATTTTACTGAGCATTTTGTGTCAATGTTCATAAGAGAGATAGGTCTGAAGTTCTCCATTTTTGTTGGGTCTTTGTTTGGTCAACGTGTCAAGGTAACTGTGGCCTTATAGAATGAGTTTGGTGATGTTCCTTCTGTCCCTATTAGGTAGCATACTTTGAACACTATTAGCATCAGTTCTGCTTTGAAGGTCTGGTAGAATTCTGTGCTGAAACCATCAGTCACTGGGCTTCTTTTGGAATAGAGACTTTTGATGACTGCTTCTATTTCCTTGTGGGATATGGGACTTTTTAATCTATTTATCTGATCTTGGTTTAGCTTTGTAAAAATGGATTTTGTCAAGAAAATTGTTCATTTCATGTAGATTTCCAAATTTTTTTGTGCATAGGTTTCTTAAGTAAGAAATAATGATTTTGTTGTATTTCCTCACTTTCTGTCATTATTTCCCACTTTCCTTTTCTGATTTTGCTGATTTGGATAGTTTCTCTCTGCCTTTTTTAGTGTTTTTCTATCCTGTTTTTTTTTTTTGTTGTTGTTTTGTTTTTGTTTTTCTCAAAGAACCAGCTCTTGGTTTCATTGATTCTTTGAATTGTTTTATTTGGTTCTAATTCATTGTTTCAGCCCTGAGTTTCATTATTTACAATTATCTGCTCCTCTTTGGTTTGTCTGCTTTTATTTCTAGGGCTTTAAGGTATGCAAATAAGTTGCTTGTATGAGATGTCTCAAATTTCTTTCTGAAGGTCCTCATTGCTATGAACTTTCCTCTTGGCACTGCTTTCAATGTGGCCCATAAATTTGGGTAGGTTGTGCCTTCGTTTTCATTGAATTTTAGGAAGTCTGTAATTCCCTTTTTTCTTAATTCCCTGATCCAGCTGTTGTTGAGTAGAGAGTTGTTTATTTTCCATGTATGTGTAGGCTTTTTCTGTTGTTGTTGAGGTCTTGTTTTATACTATGGTGGTCGGATAGGCTACAAGGGATTATTAAGGTATTATTTCAGTCTTCTTGTATTTGTTGAGACTTGCTTTGTGTCTGTTTTGGAGAAGGTTCCATGGGGTGATGAGAAGAAGGTATATTCTTTTGAGTTTGGGGAAAAGGTTCTGTAGACATCTATTAGGTCCTTTTGATTTAGGACCTAAATGTCATTATTTCCCTATTTAGCTTCTTGATGATCTGTCCCTTAGTGAGAGTGAAATGTTGTAGTCTCCCACAATTAAGGTGTTGGCATTGACGTGTGATTTGAGCTTTAATCATGTTTTATTTACAAATGAAAGTGCTCATGTATTTGGGGCATAGATGTTCACAATTGTGGTGTCCCTATGGTGGATTTTTTCTTTGAAGAGAATGAAGTATTACACTTCATCTTTTTGTTGTTGTTATTGTTGAATGTCTATCTTGTTATACAGTAGGATAGCTACTCCAGCTTATTTTCTGGATCCATTTGCTTGAAAAACCATTTTCTAGCCCTGTCTGTTGAGGTAGTGTCTGTCATTATTGCAAAGGTATGTTTCTTGGATGCAGCAGAATGTTGGAATCTCTTTCTGCAACCATTCTGTTAGTTTGTGTCTTCTTTATTTATTTATTTTTTTGGAGAGTTGAGTCCATTGATGGTGATAGATATTATTGACGAATAAATGTTAGATCCTTTTATTGTGGAGTTGGTGGTAAAAGTATGTCGCTGTGCTTGTTTTCTTTTGATTGATTGTTGTGAAGTTATCTATGTCCTGTATTTTCTTGGCTGCAGTTATTTTGATAGATTGGACTTTTCCTTCTAGTATCTTCTGTAGGGCTGGGTTGCAGTGTAGATATTTTGGGGGCTTAGTTTTGTCAAGGAATATTTTCTTTTTTCCATCAATGTTGATTGAAAGTTTTGCTGGGTACAGTGGTCTGGTTTGACATCTGTGTTCTCTTAGAGTGTGCAGGACATCTGTCTAGGCCCTTCTGACTTTCATGGATTCTGTTGAGAAATCTCGTGTGATTCTGATAGATCTACCTTTGTATGTTTCTTGGCCTTTTTCCCTTGCTGCTTTTAATATGTTTTTCATTGTTCTGTAGGTTTAATATTTTGTCTATTATGTGATGTGAAGTTTTTTTTTTTTTCTGGTCTAGTGTATTTGTTATTCTGCAAGTTTCATTTATGTTTATGGATATATCTTTCTTTAAGATGGAAAAAAATTCTTCTATGATTTTCTTGAGAATATTTTCTGGACCTTGGTGCCTGGACTCTTCTTTTTTTTGCTACTATTATTCTTAAATTTTGTCTTTTCATTGCGCCCTTGATTTCTTAGATATTTTGTGTTTAGGACTTTTCTGATTTTGTTTTTTCTTTGAGAGATTGATCAATTTCTCTTTTCCATCTCTTGTATTTTGTTGGTGATGCTTACCTTTGTGCATTCTGATCTTTTCTCTAAGTTATCCAGCTACGGGATTTTCTCTGTTTTTTTTTTTTATATTGATTCTAATTCTGTTTTCATGTCTTACACCACTTCGTTCATCTATTTGATTGTGAGTTCCTATATTTCCATGATGGCATCTATTTTTTTATTCGTTTCTCCTTTATGTGCCTCTATTTGTATGGCTCTATTTGCCTATATTTTTTGAGAGTTTTGTTCGTTTCCTCTTTATGTGCCTCCATGAGCTTGATAAGCATAGCTTTAAAATCATTTTCCAGTGTTTCTGATGAGTCAAAATATCCACTGATATTGGGGGTTGCTGCTTAAGTCATGATGTCCTAATTTTTGTTGGATGTGTTCTTATGTTCTGCTCTAGCCATCTAACAACTTACTGAGTTTTTATCCTTTTTTAAGTTTTCTGACTTAAGACACATGTACTTATTAGAAACAACTGAAACATGATGAAGGAACAGAAAAAGAATCTTTTATTTTCCATAGTTTGCTGTCCCATCACTGCTGAAGATGCTCACTGTGAGCAGTTTGGACTTGATCTACTTCTAAGATCATATACAAACTATGTTGGTTTTCAAAGTTGAAATGTTGTTACAATGCAAGTTATATTTTTATAAATTTAATTATTGGTCTTAAAAATAATGTACAAGCCAGACATAGTGGCACACATCTTTAATGCCAGCATTAGGAGGTAGAGGTAGGTAGATCTCTTAGTTCCAGGACAGTCTGTTCTACATATAGACTTCCCAAGTCACCCAGGGCTACCCAAAGAAACTCTATCTCTCTATATATAGAAATATAACATATTATATCATATCCACATGTTTATACAAACATAACATATAAGTATATATGGGTATATTATATAAGCATTTAATATGTATTTATACACAACTTCTGATGTGTGACAATTTATTACATATCTATAGTCTGTAAGATACTGAACAAGTCCCTTATTTTATTTTACCTACATAATATTTTGAACCACATAAATAATGTGGTTTATGTGGTTTTGTTTTAATAGAGACTATCTTTTCTAAAAATGTATCCGTATAACATTTTAAATGTTTTTTTTTAAATTTTTATATGCATCAGTGTTTTGTCTCTCTGTCTTTCTTTGTGAGGGTATCGGAGCCCCTGGAACTGGATTTCCAGAAAGTTTGAGCTGGCATGTTTGTGTTGGGAATTGAACCTGGGTCCTTTAGAAAAACAGTCAGTGCTCTTAACCGCTGAGGCATCTTTCCAGCCCCTTTATAATTTTTAAATTCTCTATGATGGTTTGTGTAAGGTCTTCCACTGAGTGCTAGAATATAGTAAGGAAACAGTAAAAATTTTTTTTTGTCATGTTCATTTAGGGAACCTTAGACTACTCTAAAAAAGTGTTGATCCTACTGCTGAAACAATTACTGTTGTCACTTAAATTCCCAAAATATTGTGTTGTATTTAAAGCCTTAAATAGATTAATAAAATTAAGTGTATAGGGAACTGTTCCTCGCCCACAGGTGATGGACTCCAGTACTTCCTGCAGATTCTACAAAACTTCTGTGCTGGCCCAGAAGCCCCAAATACACCTTGCACAGCAGCACTGATGGTCATGTTTAACTCAGGCAGAGATTACAAGCTACCAGTTGGACAAATGTAACACTGTGATGTTACATAAGTGATGCAAACATGCTCTTTCTCCAGATACCTTACTCCAATGTAATGTATATTCTAAGTGTGGCTGGCTGTGGGAAGTAGAGCTTTAGTATCAGGAGGTATAAGCATTTCATATTTTCTGTACCTTTCTTAACTGAATGGCAGCACTTTCCAAACTATAGTTTAAAAAGTTTGACTTATAACATTAAAGATCATTCTTTTATGCTTTGTATCCCTGCTATATCCAGCTCCCCCTTTCCCTCCCAACCCCACCCTCCCACCCTCATCTCCTCCCTGCCCCTTTCCAAGTCCACTGGTAGGGGAGAACCTCCTCCCCTTACATCTGATACTGGTTTATCAGGTGTCTTGAGGACTGGCTGCAAAGTTCTCCTCTGTGGCCTAGCAAGGCTGCTCCTCACTGAGGGTGGGGGGAAGTCATAGAGCCCGCCATTGAGTTCATGTAAGGAACAGTCCCTGTTCCCCTTATTAGGGTACCAACTTGGATACTGAGCTACCAAAGGCTGCATCTGAGCAGAAGTTCTAGGATACATCCATACATGGTCCTTGTTTAGAGAAACAGTCTCCTAAAAGACCCTTGTGCCCAGATATATTTTGTCCTTGTGGAACTCCTGTACTCTCCAGGTCATATTAATTCCCCCCCTTTGTTTTGATTCCCTGCTCTCAGCTGAAGGTTTGGTTATGAGTCTTCATAACTGCTTTAATACACTGCTAGGTAGAGTCTTTCAGAGGCCCGCTGTGGTAGGCTCCTGTCTTGTTACTTGTTTGCTCTTACATACAGTGTCCATCCCATTTGTCTTTCTAGATGAGGATTGATCATTGTACCCCAGGTTTTCTTTCTTGTTTATCATCTTTAGGTGTATAGATTTCAGTATGTTTATCCAATCTTATAGGTCTATATAAGCCAGTATATACCATATGTGTCTTTCTGCCTTTGGAATACCTCACTCAGGATGATCTTTTCTAGGCCCCAACATTTGTCTGCAAATTTCATGATTTCCTCGTTTTTAAATGCTGAGTAGTATTCTGCTGTGTAAAAGTACCACAATTTCTGTATCCATTCCTCAAGTGAGGGACATCTGGGTTGTTTCCATGTTCTGCCTCTTATGAATAATCCTGCTAGAAACATGGTTGAGCTAATGTCCTTGTTGTGTACTTGAGCTTCCTTTGGATATATACCTAGGATTGGTATAGCTGGTTCTTGAGGTAGCACTATTCCTAATTGTGTGAGAAAGTGCCTGACTGATTTCCAAAGTGATTGTAAAAGTTTACATTCCCAACAGCAGTGGAGGAGGGTTTCCCCTTTCTCCAAAACCTCTCCAGCATGTGTTGTCACTGGAGTTTTTGATCATAGCTATTCTGATGGGTGTAAGGTGAAATTTATGGGTCGTTTTGATTTGCATCTCTCTGATGGCTAAGGACATTGAGCATTTCTTTAAGTGTTTCTCTGCAAGTCTATATTCTTCTCCAGAAAATTCTCTGTTTAGCTCCGTACCCCATTTATTTTGTTTTTTTTTAATTCTTTATCAATTACACTTTATTCACTTTTTATCCCCCCTGTGGTTCCCTCCCTCCTCCTGTCCTAATACCTCTTTCCTCCCCCCTCTGCATTCATGCTCCTCCCCATGTCCACTGATAGGGGAGGTCTTCTTTTCCTTTTTTCTGATCCTAATCAATTAGGTCTCATCAGGATTGGCTGAATTGTCTTCTTCTTTGGCCTGGTAGGGCTGTTTCCCCCTCAGGGTGAGCTGATTAAAGAGCAGGCCAATCAGTTCATGTCAAAGACAGTCCCTGTTCTTATTACTATGAAACCCACTTGGACACTGAACTGCCATGGGCTACATCTGTACAAGAGTCCTAGGTTATCTCCATGAATGGTTCTTGGTTGGAGTATCAGTCCCAAGAAAGCCCCTGTGCTCAGTTTTTTTTTTTTTTTTTTTTTTTTTTGGTTCTGTTGCTCTATTGTGGAGTTCTTGTTTTCTCCAGATCTTACTGTTTCCCACTTCTTTCATAAGATTCCCTGGACTCTGCCCCAAATGTGGCCATAAGTCTCAGGATCTGCTTTGATAGTCTGCAGGGCAGATCATTTTAGGTATTGAGCATTTTAGCAAGAGTCCTCCCTCTTGATTATATTTTAATACGTTTATCCTATAGTATATGTCTATATGAGTGAGTATATACCGTGTGCGTCTTTCTGCTTCTGGGATACCTCACTCAGGTTGGTAATAACTTAGATAGTTGCAGACTGTCACATGATCTTCCTTTTCTTTATAGTGTATGTTTGAAAATTTCACATTATGTATAAGTGGTTTCAGAGGATTATTTTCTTTAAATAAGTTCATTAAAACAGCAACAAAGTGAAGATCCTTTCCCAATCTGTAGGCTGTTGTTTTGTTCTGATGACAGTGTCCTTTGCTTTACAGAAGCTTTTCAGTTTCATGAAGTCCCATTTATTGATTGTTGCTCTTAGAGCCTGTGCTGTTGGTGTTCTGTTCCGGAAGTTGTCTCCTGTGCCAGTAAGTTCAAGGATCTTCCCCACTTTTTCTTCTAACAGGTTTAGTGTGTCTGGTTTAGGGCTAATATCCAGTGTATATAAAGAACTCAAGATGTTAAACAGCAACAAATTAAGTAATCCAATTAAAAAATGGGGTACAGAGCTAAACAGAGAATTCTCAATAGAAACCACTTTTAATCCAAAGACACTTCTTTTTTCAGCCTAGCGAAAACCTTATAGCTAGGGAACCCAGAAGAAATACATTCTTATGAATTGAGAGGTCCAGGAATTCATGTTCTTTTAAGAGAACTGAAACCTAGCATAGCCTAGCCTAGCTGCAAAAAAAATAGATTTAAATTAGCAAAATACATGCTTTATGGTTATAAGCTTTGCTTGGATATGAGAGGCAGTTAAGTAACCATCTGCCTTTTCATGCTGTAGTGCTTACAGTATTCTTGGTGATTCTCATGAGCAGCATGCATGGACTTAAAGTCAATTATAAATTACTAAGGTCCAAGCATCCCCTAGCATATTTAAAGAGAGGAAACATCTGTCACAAGTATTTCCTGTGACAAATACAGAGGGAAGCAACACTATGTCCAGCCTTGGCTTGTGTAATAAGATACATTATTTTTAATTGAATAGTGAAGGCATTTGTTCAGAACCAGCCTTTAAATAAAAAAATAGGGTGGGGGGCGGAGCCAAGATGGCGACGAGCACACACAGTTTCTGAGCAGTGGAATACCTGAACTTCTGAGTTGGTGAATGGAAGGACCTCTAACCCAGGAAGACAAAGGCGGAGCTTTCTAGACGACAGGGAACATCATAGGAGGTGAAAGCTTTGGTCTCCGGTCACCCGGGGACTTGTTTGGGGAAGGAGAGAAATGATCCTTTGATCTCGAGGCACTGCCCTCCCCCAGACCTCCCTCCACCTCGGCACAGCGGCACAGCTGACTGGTCTTTCTCAGAGCAGACCTAACTGCATGAGGTATACAGCCGCTGGGGCAGAGCTCCAAGCCCTTTAGCGGCAGGCAAAGATCAGCAGTACGTGTCCCGGAGTCCCAGATCCGCGCGGCTGCACCATCCTCCCAGGGCCCGAGTCTGCTGGACTCCATACTAGCTCCGAAGGATCGCCATCAGTGACGGTACGGCCCGCCCAATCCCACAGTGACAGAGAATACGCCATATATTCACCAAAACCAGGCAGAAACGCCATACAACCTAGATACACCAGGTGCTGGGCCTCCCAAGCTTGG
>REGO01000900.1:387409-405336 GCA_010120015.1 Rhombomys opimus
TATAGCCTCCCCTTTAAGTTGGGGAAATTTTCTTCAATGTTTTTGTTGAAAATATTTTCTGGGCCTTGGAGGAGGGCATCTTCTTTTTCCTCTATTCCTATTATTCTTAAGTTTTGTCTTTGTATGTTTTTTTTTTTTGAATTCTTGGATGGTTTTTGTCAGGAATGTTTTAGATTTTTTATTTTCTTTGATGGATACATCGATTTCTTCCATTGTATCTTCCACATCTGAGATTCTTTCTTCTATCTCTTGTAGTCTATTGGTTATGCTTACTTCTGTAGTTCCTGTTTTTTTCCCTTAGGTTCTTCCTCTCCATGATTTCCTCCATTTGTGTTTTCTTTAATTTTTCCAATTCTATCTTCAGATCTTGAGCCGTTTTGTTGATTTCCTTCACCTGTCTGACTGTATTTTCCTGTTTTTCCTTCAATTCCTTCAGCTGTATGTTTGAACATTTCTCTGTTTCTTTTCTTTCAGTGATTTAATCATTTCCTCTCTGAATGCCACAAACTATTTGGCTGCATCTTCCTGTATTTCTTTACTGATGACCATAATCTGTTTTACTATCTCATCCCCTAATTCTTTACTCATTTCATTTGCTTCCTCCATTACCCTCTTCATAAGCATAGATGTAAGGTCATCTTCTTGAATTTCACTTATTTTAGTGTGTCCAGGGCTACTTGCCCCTGGATAATGGGTTCTGGGGATGTCATATTGATTTGCCTTTTGTTCGTTGTGCTTTTTCACTGACCTCCATCCATATCTCTGTCTCAGGTGTTGTCTGTTAATTTCTGGTGCCTGCTGGGTCCTGGGGTGGGAAGAATCCTCTTGTCTGGGTTCTGAAGTTCTCCTCTGCTTTTTCGGTATGGTCAATTGAATGGTGGTTCTCAGGAATTGTCACAGTTTACTTCAGGTGTATGGACCTGTGTGGTAACTGTGGTGTTCAGGAAGGCTCTCCTCTCTTCAGGAGAGGTCCTGGTGATGGCTGCCCTGCTGCTCGGTTTCTTGCTCTGAATTTAGTGAGCTGCAGCTGTTGCTCTTAACGTGTAATTGTTGGGCGAAGCCCTCTTGAAGACCCAGGGATTCCTACAGTTTTGTCAGTTTAGCTAAGGTTAACTGGTTGATCCTTGGAGCAGTATCTGAGAGTTGCTGTAATGGCTCTCTGGCTATTGTAGGTCCTAGGATGCAACTGTGTGCCTCAGTGCCCTAGCGGTACTCAGTAATGGCAGGGGAACACAGCGCTCATGCCTGCAGTAGAAGGCTAGAGCATAGAGTCTGCATGAAACCAGAAAGTGTTTTGGAGCTGGGTGTCCTGAGCGTTACATCTGATGATTCCCCTGCTGTGGGGTATCCTCCTGACAAAGACACCCAGTCTTTGCTTTGGGGACAGCCGTTCTGTCTGTGATGGTGAGTAGAACCTGCAGGCACAGACTTAAGTGGCTCTGCCTTTCTGCCTTTCTGGGGATTGGGTGCCTGGGCATCTGCTGAAACTGGATAATTTTTCCTGAGACATTTTCGGGGTGGTGTTATTGGTTGAGTGCTCTGAGATTAGATCAGCTGTTCCCCTCTCTGTGGGTTTGCACCCGACAGAGAAACTCAGTCTCTGGTGCCGTGGGGCCCGCAGTTCTATCTGAGGCAGTGAGTCAGGCGTGCAGGCAGAGCCCTCTTTTTTTCAGTAGAGATATACTAAATTTTCTTTTTTTGTTGATAAATGTAGATTCAGTTATTAACTTGAAAATAAGTGGAATAGGTGGAGAGGAGAGTTATAGAAGCACCTTAGTTCAGTGCTATTCCAGTTCAGGAATACTTAAAAATAACATTATCCTTAGCGTGGGTATATCATAGTGCTCAGTGCAGAGGACTGTCACCCAAAGGCTCACCAGCTCATCACTTATAAGCCCTCATGCAGAGTATTGACTCTCAACCTGAACCCCTTCTTTCTATAAAATGTTGTCATCATCTCCCTCGTAAGGGAATTTGAGTTCACATGCCCTTAGAGTGCCAGGCACCCAGTATTACCCACGGCTATTGTGGCTGTTGTTTTGTTACATATGCCAATTGCCTTGCTCTTGGTGATTATTTTCCTTTGAGATCTTAGAGCTAGAGTGATGGAATTAAATAACTTAACAGAATGGCAGTTGTTTCTCAATGTCTCTTTTTATTTAGAAGATTGGGTCTAAGCCAGAAAGCTTGATAAAGACTCAATTGTTTCCTTATAAAAATGTTATAACAGTTCCCAACATTTACCGGCAAATTTCATGATTTCCTTGTTTTTCATTGATGAGTAATATTCCATTGTGTAGATGTACCACAATTTCTGTATCCACTCTTCAGTTGAGGGACATCTGGGTTGTTTCCAGCTTCTGGCTGTTACAAATAAAGCTGCTACAACATGGTTGAGCAAATGTCCTTATTGTGTACTTGAGCCTGTTTGGGATATATGCCTAGGAGTGGTATAGCTGGATCTTGAGAAAGTGCTATTCCTAGTTGTCTGAGAAAGCACCAGGTTGATTTCCAGAGTGGTTGTCCAAGTTTACATTCCCACACACAGTGGAGGAAGGTTCCCATTTCTCCACATCCTCTCCAAGGTGTGTTGTCACTTGAGTTTTCGATCTTGGCCATTCTGATGGGTGTAATGTGAAATTTGCAGGTAAATGGTGGGAAGTGGAACGATCATCCTGAGTGAGCTATCCCAGAAGCAGAAAGACGCACGGTGTATACTCACTCATATAGTCATATAATATAAGATAAGCCTACTAAAATCTGTATACCTAAAGAAACTAATCTAGAGAGAGTACTCTGGCTAAATGATCAATACCCTTCCCGAAAGGCAGAGAGAATGGACAACAGAAGAAGAAGAAAACAGGAAACAAGTTAGGAGCTCCCACAGAGGGCCTCTGAAAGGCTCTGCCCTGCAGACTATCAAAGCAGATGTTGAGAATTATGGCCAAACTTTTGGCAGAATGCAGAGAATCTTATGAAAGAAGTGGGAAATAGTAAATCTGGAGAGGACAGGAGGTCCACAAGGAGAACAACAGAACCAAAAATTTGAGCACAGAGTTCTTTCCTTAGACTCATATTCCAACCAAGTACCATGCAGGGAGATAACCTAGAACCCCTGCATAGATGTAGCCCATGGCAATTCAGTGTCCAAATGGGTTCCATAGTAATGGGAACAGGGACTGCTTCTGACATGAACAGATTAGACTGCTCTTTGATCACCTCCCCCTGTGGAGGCAGCAGCCTTACCAGGCCACAGAGGAAGACAATGCAGCCATTCCCGATGAGCCCTAACAGACTAGGATCAGAAGGAAGAAGAAACCCTCCCTTACCAGTGGACATGGGGAAGAGCATGCGTGGAGAAGGAGCAGGAAGAGAGAGGTTGGGAGGGGAAGGTGGATGAAACTAGAGGGGGGATACAAAGTAAATAAAGTGTAATTAAAAATAAAATTAAAATTAAAAAAATAAACTATAAAAAAAGAAAAAAATGTTGTAATAGGTCTCGTCAAGACATCTGTTGGTGCTCAAGTGTTCAGGGTTCTGTAAGGGTTCCCTTCATTTGCTGGGTGACTTCAAATGTGAACAGTTTAAATGAGAGGGAGTTAGAGATTGTGATTCTTAAAAGGTCTGGATACAGGAAGATAGCTAATTTTGACTTGGATCAAGGACTTGAACTATAATCCACACAGGATGAGATGGATTACAACAACTTACATAGCACTACAAGAGAACAACTTAAGTCTTTCTCCCTCTACCCACGGAGTCAGTACACAGCTGAAAAATAAAAGCATTTATCTTTAGCTTGTTTTGGATAATTGAGAAGGCTTCTGAGAGTTATTGTTCATTTTCTAATCTGAACTTTAAAAGTTCTATTGCTTTTCTTTTTGCTCAAAAGGAATGTGTTTTTTTCCCCACACTGGTTTCCCCCACTCCCTCTCCCACTGAAATAAATTACCAGGTTAAAGTTGCACTGATGTCTGCTCTGCTTCTTTTAGTATGTTGGGTATACTTTAGATAAGGTTCTTAATACCATGTGCTATCTCTACCTTCCCTTTATTTATATACCTGTCTTAACCTGCTATTGTTTCCTGCACCCTTATGCTTATACACATACAATTGTAAATATTGTATTACAGGATGAGAAAGGCTGATGTTAATGAGGAACTCTTAATGTTTTTTTCTGTTATTTGGTTCAGAATGAATTCTCACTTTGTCATTTGCTAGTTCTAATACAGGAAGGAATGAGATCTAGCAGTAGCCCTACTACAGCAGGAAAGATCTCTATACTTCTTTGACAGCTTGATCAGTAAATGGCTAATATTATTAGTTCATTTGATTGTAGACCTTAGAAAATAGTTAACTGAGGCTCCTTTTGCACAATGAAATCATTGTTTGTAATCAGAATATGATTGTTTCTGAATGTACAGACAAAATTATATATGAACACTTTTAAATTTAAAGATTTTGAAGTGTCCCTGCCTTAAGGGAATATGATAATGCACACTATGAAAAATGGACTTGATTCTTTTAACAGGCTGGAAATAGTTTTCCTCTGAAATGAAGTGTAGTCTCTGTGTGTATTAGTTTAGCGATTATTTCTTTGTAGTCATTTATTTGTATTGTTTATGTGCTTATATGATAGACTTTTTAATGTAACTTCATATATACACACACACACATATATATATGTATATGTAATGGCTTTTATTGAACAGCTATATTCCACTTTATAGTTATGGAACTATCATGATGTCAAAATAAAATGGAAACAGTCCTTCCTGTTAAAAAATAAAATAAATTTACATTACCACCTGCTGGTGGGAATGTAAACTTGTACAACCACTCTGGAAAGCAATCTGGGGCTTTCTTAGACAACTAGTAATAGCGCTTTCTCAAGATCCAGCTATACCACTCCTAGGCATATATCCCAAAGAGGCTCAAGTACACAATAAGGACATTTCCTCAACCATGTTTGTAGCAGCCTTATTTGTAATAGCCAGAAGCTGGAAACAGCCCAGATGCCCCTGAGTGGAGGAATGGATGCACAAATTGTGGTATATCTACACAATAGAATATTACTCAGCAATAAAAACCAAGGAAATAATGAAATTTGCAGGTAAATGGTGGGATCTGGAAAAGATCATCCTGAGTGAGCTATCCCAGAAGCAGAAAGATGCACACGGTATATGCTCACTCTTGTAGACATATAATACAGGATAAACCTACTAAAAAATCTGTACACCTAAAGAAACTAATCAAGAGGGAAGACTCTTTATAACATGCTTTGGGCAGAGTGCAGGGAATCTTATGAAAGAAGTGGGAAACAGTAAGATCTGGAGAGGACAGGAACTCCACAAGGAGAGCAACAGAACCAAAAAAATCTGAGCACAGGGGTCTTTCCTGAAACTGATACTCCAACCAAGGACTATGCATGGAGATAACCTAAGACCCCTGCACAGATGTAGCCCATGGCAGTTCAGTATCCAAGTGGGTTCCATTGTAATAGGAACAGGGACTGTCTCTGACATGAACTGATTGTCCTGCGCTTTAATTACCTCCCCCTGAGGGGGAAGCAGTATTACCAGGCCACAGAAGAAGACAATGCAGCCACTCCTGATGAGACCTAATTGACTAGGATCAGAAGGAAGGAAAAGAAGTCCTCCCCTATTAGTGGACTTGGGGAGGAGCATGCATGCAGAGGGTGGAAGAAGGGAGGGATTGGGACTGGAGGAGGGAGAGAACCACAGGGGGGACACAAAATGAATAAAGTGTAATTAATAAATAAAAATAAAATAAAATAAAATAAAAATGCTTTAATTTTGAAAAAATAATGTAATCCATAGATATTTGCATTTTTGTTGAATTAAGTCTCATGCAAAAAGAAGTATCTTTCCAGTGTCATAGCATTATCACATTTATAGCGACATTTGTGTTCACCTAGACTTCCTTTCTGATGCCTCTCTGACTGAAGCGTTTTTTTTTTTTTTTTTTTTTTTTTTTTTTTGTCCATTTTTTTTTTTTTTATTTCGTTTCCAAATCATCAGGAAACCTTCTTCAATTCTTCAATTCTAATATGAACCTTTCAAGTGTTATTTCACACTGTTCAATAATTATGTTACTTCACATATGGTGTTCTGTAAAGATATATTTTATTTTTATAATTATGCATTTGTGTGAGTATGTGTGCATGTGACTGCAGATACCCCTGGAGGCCAGAGGCATTAAGATCCTCTTAAACTGGAGTTACAGGTAGCTGTTAGCCACTTGACATGAATATTTGTAATGGAACTTGGTCCTCAACAAGGGCAGTATGTGCTCTTAGCCATGGAGCCAAATAGACTGCACACAGTCCAAGCATTCTGATAGGTGAGGCAGGAAACATCTTGAATTTGAGTTAGTCTGGGCTGCTTATGAAATTGTTTAGAAAACAAAATAAGTGCCGGACCAGAATGGAATATGATCTAGTCCTTTTATCCCTTTGTTACTGGAGATTATATTTCTAGCACTACAGTTTAATATGGTGTTTTTAAAAAGAAATTTAAATTTTATTACTATTATTTTTGAAACAGGATATTGCTTTTTGTTGACCTTGTGACCCATTTGTTGTTACATAGCCTGGGATGGCCTCAAACTTAATCCCCTGCCTTGGCTTCCTCAGTACTAATATTATAAGTATATACCACCACACCTACCATAGTGTTACTTGAAGAAATACTATTTTGAATATAATATTATGTAGATGCACAGTTTATGCCTCCTGGAGAAATGCGGAGCAGAAGAACAGTATTGTTGTTTCAGCTGTGATGTAGAAACTGAGGAAGAATGAGCAAATGCATGTTTTTTCTCCATTAGGACCTTCCAGTGTCCTTTCCATTGTGAGACACAGTCTATAGTACTTGCCAGATATTCAAAGTCCTTGTATACCCTTTCACTTATTGTTTTAAAATCATTGCCCAGTTTTCCTTTTCATCCCACTAGAGAGAAAGGCATTTTCAGCTGTGACCAATACCCATGTCCTGGCCACTGCACTCTTCTATAGCAGCTCTCAGCCTGACTCCTGGAAATGGCATACCTGTTCTCTTGTGTTCTGTTTGACTGCTTTATTTATTTTTAGTTTTAATTTTTGATACAGAGTCTATGAAAATCAGGTAGGTCTTAGAATTTAAAACTGTCTGTCTTAGCTTCCTTGTTAAGATTATAGCATATGATTCTCATTCGACCCAGTTTGTCTCATTATTTACCTGCATAATTTTTCTCCATAGCAACTGTTACTTTTGATTGCACTCTATTTGTACTTACTGTTGAGTGAACTCTATTTATATTGCTTTTGTTTATTGCTCTTCTGCCTTCCTTAGAGTCTGAGCTCCAGGAACCCAGAACATTTTGTGTCTTTTCTTCACTGATCTTCCTACTCTGGAACTGTGCCTGCCACATCTTTGGTACTTGGTCGATATTCGTTGAGTGACTGGTTCTGGTTCTTAGCAAAAAAATAAAAATAAAAATAAAAATAATATGCTGTGGTGCCACACTCCTTCATTCACTTGTCCTCTCTGTCACCTCCTATAGGATAGGTTTTCTCCCTAAATGTTGTATTCTGATGCTATTCTCTTGTGTTTCCATAGTCTCTCTCTCTTGACAACACATCTGTACCAACCACCACATTTTCAGTTCTTTGATAGGAGTGTACAGAATAGCTTGTGTATCTTTAACTTCTAGAATGATATCTGAATGTAGAAGATACTAACTGATTTTTACTATAGTGAACAAAGTTATGGTGAGCCAAACCAATCTAAATAAAAATACCCTTAGAGTCCAAAATACAAAATAGCTACTTTTAAGAGTTACATCATTTTCCTTTTTCTAGGTAGCGATTTCTTGTTTAGTCTGCAAATAAAAATTAGTGTGATTTAATAACCTTATGCAGATGTTCCAGTAAGTCTAATAAAAGAACATGTTTGTCTTGAGTCCTAATGCAAAGAAATGTCCTTATTACAAAGGTATTTTGCTCAGTTCCATTTACAACCCTGTAATTTGTGCAATATTTTGTGACTACTTATTTTTGTAGAGTTAGTGCTACTAGGATGTCTTCAGCAGTTGGCCTTGGTTTCTCCATTTTGCTTGTATTTCTTGGGCATTCTAATGAACACATCTGTCCCTTAAATAACCCACATTCTTGATTATTAAAAGTAATGGTAGGTAACAATAATAACTGTGGGTCATTTACCAAGCCTCAAATGTACCTTAAAACTCATTAAACATTTTCCTTCTTGGAAGTCAGCCTGGAATACTGAGCAAAAACATTGTAGGAATTTTAGATTCTAGATTTGCTTCCACCTATCACAACACATTTGTCTTCAGTGCTGTGTGCACCAGAATGTAATAATATGAAGTAGTTGTACAGAAAAAGACCAACAGAGCATAACTGTTTCTTAAAAAAATTTCGAAAGTAACTCATTGACACACACTTTAAAGAAATTATGCCAGTGTTTTTCTTTTTAATGTCAGACTTATTTTCATAAAGCAGTTAATTCATTAGAAATAAGCAAGTGTGAACAAGATGGCTCAGTGATAAAGCACTTGCTTTTGTGGGCCTGATTTTCCTAGTTCAATCTGCAGAACCTATGTGAAGGAGAGAACTCACTCCAAGGTGCTATCCTCTCATTTCCACATGTGTATCATGGCACACCAATACCCCCTACCCCATACATAAATCATACAAAAACAGTAGTATTGTTACACCAATAAGCATGGTTGCTCTAGTATCTCTGTGGTAGGATATAGACTCTTTTGGGTAAAATCCCAGGAATGGTCTATCTGGATGATAAAATAGTTCTGTTTTTAGTATGTGAGTAATCTACAGATTGCTTTTATGAGTGGCTTTTCCAGTTTATATTCTCCTTAGGAAGGAGTCAAGGTTTCTGTTTTCCCACAACCTTGATAGAATTTGTTGTCTGTGTGTGTCCCTACGAATGTTGCAGCTTGCAGAGGAATAATCAGTCTGAGGCAAGAACGACATCTGGTTCAACACAACTTTGTTAGCTGGTGTTTGTTCAAACATTTAGAGTCTGACATTGAGCAATTAATATTTTACATATTTAAGCACTACAATTGTGGAAAAAGTTTCCTTGTGATACTTATCAAAAGAAAGCTTAAGTCGGGGGGAGGAAGTATTCCAAGATGGCAGCAACTAGTGTTTATTATATGTAAGAATCAGAAGATCAGAGACTGTGAGTAAACAGGCAGCTAGATCCAAAACACTGACTTTGGTGCTTCCCCGAATGAAGGGGACATCTGGGGAGTTAGGGATGATTGCATCCAGATCCCCATTGCCATCACATGGGTCCAGGAGTCAAGAATTTTGATCCCCATCCCCTTTCTGAATACTCAAGAGAGTGATGAACCCCAGGCCCAGGGACCCTCGACTCCAGCAGCCAGATATTAGATCCCCCTTACTCCTCTGAGGACAGCATCTGTATTCCTCGGACAGTATCCCAACCTACAAAACACTGTACTATTGGTTCCCCTGTAGAGACCAGGTGGAAAATAATATATGGGTCCTGGGTTTAAGACAGGCCTGTAAGCTGAAGCTCAGCTGCCTTCTGAGGAACCATATCCCCTGTGATTGCCAACTGAGGCAGGTGCCCCACCCACAGCTTCCATCTGAAGTGCCTGTACCCTCTCAGCTACCAGCTGAGATGCTTATGCCAAGCCATTCAAGGCACCCACACCTGAGGCTATTGCCCTTCAAGTCATCCATATGCAAACCCCTGCACTTCAAGGCACCCACACCTACACCCTGCCTTTCCAGGTACCCATGCCTGCACCCCCTAACATTCAAGGCACCTATACCAATGCTCTGCCATCTGAAAGACCCACCCTAGTGTGGCTGCATTCAAAACACCAGTACCCATTTGTGTTTTCCTGGACATCTCTCATCATCCTGAAGACTACTCCATACTCCAGAGATGGGCAGACCTAGCCTCCTATGCAAGTTCAAGGAACAAACAGCCACAGCTAAGAAAAACCAGATGGCTAGTGGTCAGAAAAAGAACACAATCAACAAAAGCCAGGACATCATGGTTCCACTAGAAACCCCCCAAAACAAGGGATATTCTAACTCAACTGAAACACCAGAAAATGACCTTAAAATAAATGCTTATGCAAATTAGTTGCATAAAAAAAGAAAAGGAACAAATGCCTTAAAGAAACACAAGCATATATACAACCAAACCAATAGAGGCCATCAAGGACAAACAGAAGACCACAATCAAACAGATGAAGGAAATGAATAATACTGTTCAAGACATGAAAACAGAATTAGAATCAATTAAAAAAATACGAACCAAGAAAAAAATGGACATGGGAAACTTAGACAAGAGATCAGGAATCACACACATAAGCATCACTAACAAAATACAAGAGATGGAGGAGGGAATCTCAGGTGTTGAAGATGCAATTGAAGAAATCGATACATCTCTCAAAGAAAGCATTAAAACAGAAAAGTTCCTGACACAAAACATCCTAGAAATCAAGGACACCATGAAAAGACAAAACCTAGGAATAATAGGAATAGATGAAAAAGAAGAGTCCATGCTCCAAGGTCCAGAAACTATTTTCAAGAACATCATAGAAGAAAAGTTCCCCAACCTAAAGAGATGCATTTAAATGTACAAGAAGCTTACAGAACATCAAATAGATTAAACCAAATGAGAATTTTCTCTTTCCACATAATAATCAAAACACTAAATCTACATAATAAAGAAAAACATTAAAATATTAAAAGTGGCAAGGGAAAAAGGCCAGGTAACATATAAAGGTAGACCTATCAGAACCATGCCTGAATTCTCAACAGAGACTATGAAATCCATAAGAGGATGGTCAGATGTCATGCAGACACGATGAAACCACAGATGCCAACCCCTCCTACTATACCCAGTAATACTTTCAATCACCATAGATCAAGAAAACAAGATACACCATGACAAAACTAAATTTAAACACTCTCTATGCACCAATCCAGCTGTACAGAAGATACTATAAGGAAATCTCCAATCAAACAAGGTCAACTACACCCAAGAAAATACAGAATATAAATAACTTCAGAACAGCAAAACCAAAAGAAACAAGCACACAAACAACTATCACCAACTCCACAATAAAAGAAACTAACAAACATTAGTCACTAATATACAACAATATCAATGGACTCAACTCTCTAAAAAAAGATACAGGCTAGCAGAATGGATGTGGAAACAGGATTCACCATTCTGCTGCATTCAAGAAACACATCTCAGCAACAAAGACAGATAATACTTCAGAGAAAAGAGCTGGAAAAAAGGTTTTCCAAGCAAATGGGCCCAAGAAAAAGCTGGAGTAGCTATACTAATATCTAATGAACTAGACTTTCAAAGAAAATTAATCAAAAGAGATGGTGAAGGACACTTTATTCTCATAAAAAATCCACCAAGAAGACATCATAATCCTGATGATCTATGACCCAAATACAAGGGCACCTGCATTTGTAAAAGAAACATTATTAAAGCCTAAATCACACATTGATCCTAACACATTAATAGTCGGTGACTTCAACACCCCACTGGCACCAATGGACAGGTAAGTGAGATGGAAGCTAAATAATGAAATAATGAAGCTAATAGAGATCATGAATCAAATGGACATAATAGATATCTACAGAAATTTTCACACAAATACAAAAGAATATAATTTTTTTCAGCACCACAAGGAGCCTTCTCCAAATTTGGTCACAAAGCAAACCTCAACTGATACGTGAAAATTGAAATAACTCATTGTTCTTTATATCACCATGGATTAAAGCTAGACCTCAGTGACAACAGAAACAACAAAAAGACTACACAGTCATGGAAACTTAACAATTCTCTGCTTAATGAGGACTGGATGAGGGACGAAATAAAAAAAATTAAATACTTCCTCGATTTTAATGAAAATGAGGAAACAACTTATCCAAACTTATGATACCCCACTATTCTTGCTAAGAGGAAAGTCATAACGCTAAGTAGATCCCATATAAGCAACTTGAAAAAAAAAAAGCAAACACACCAAAGAGGAGTCAGTGGCAGGAAGTAATGCAACTCAGGTCTGAAATCAATAAATTAGAAACATAGAGAACAATTCAAAGAAACAGTGAAACCAAGAGTTGGTCTTTGAGAAAATCAAGAGTATAGACAAACCCCTAGCCAAACTAACTAAAAGACAGAGAGACTATCCAAATCAACAAAATCAGAAAGGAAAAGGGGGTCATAAAAACAGACATTGAGAAAATCCAAAGAATCATTAGGTCTTATTCCAAATCAATGATTTTCTTGATAGATTTCACCTACTATAACCCTTAAGAAAATAGAAGCAGCCATCAAAAATCTCCCAAAGAAAAACAAGCCCAGGTCCAGATGGTTGTAGTGTGGAATTCTACGAGACTTTCAAAGAGGAACTAACACCAATACTCCTCAGTCCCACACAATAGAGCAGAAGGAACATTAACAAATTCATTCTATAAAGCTATAGTCATCTTGATACCTAAACCACAAAAACACTCAACAAAGAAAGAACATTTCAGACAAATCTACTTATGAACATTGATGCAAAAGTACTCAATTATAAGATACTGGCAAACTGAATTAGAGAAAACATCAAAGATACCACCTACCATGATCAAGTATGCATCATCTTAGGGATACGGGGATGGTTTAACATATGAAAATCCATCAATGTAATCAACCACATAAACAAGCTGAAAGAAATAACACATCGATCCCAATACCTTAATAGTGGGAGGCTTCAACACTCCACTCTCACTAAGGGACAGATCATCTAGACTGAAACAAAATAGGGAAATAATGGCACTTACAGGGTTCCTAAATCAAATGGACCTAATAGATGTCTACAAAATTTTCACCCAAATTCAGAAGTGTCTACTTTTCAGCACCTCATAGAACCTTCTACAAAACAGACCATGTAGTTGGTCACAAAGCAAGCCTCAGCAGATACAAGACGATTGAAATAATCCCTTGCATCCTATCTGACCACCATGGACTAAAGCTGGACCTCAAAAGCAACAGAAATAGCAAAATCCTATACATACATGGAAAATGAACAACTCGCTACTCAATGACAGCTGGCTAAGGGAAGAAATAAAGAAATAAAAATCTTCCTAGAATTCAATGAAAATGAAGGCACAACATACCCAAATTTATGGGACACATTGAAAGCACTGCTAAGAGGAAAATTCATAGCACTAAATGCCTTCAAGGAGAAATTTGAAACATCTCATACAAGCAAATTAGTGGCTCACCTGAAAGCCTTAGAAAGAAAAAGAAGCAGACACACCTAAAACGAGTAGATGGAAATATTCAAGATCAGGGCTGAAATAAATAAATTAGAAACAAATGAAACAATTCAAAGAATCACTGAGGGAGTAGCAGCCTTGCCAGGCCACAGAGGAGAACAATGCAGCCAGTCCTGATGAGACCTGATAATCTATGGTCAGAAGGAAGGGGAGGAGGACCTACCCTATCAATGGAATTAGAGAGGGGCATGGGAGAAGATGAGGGAGGGAGGGTGGGATTGAAGGGGAATGAGGGAGGGAGCTACAGCTGGGATACAAAGTGATTAAACTATAATTAATATAAAAATTAAAATTTAATTAAAAAAATCAATGAAACCAAGAGCTACTTCTTTGAAAAAAATCAACAAGATAGACAAACCCATAGCAAAGTGAACAGCAAGGAAGGTTGTACACTGTAACTTCTGGGCAGAGAATTTTTTTTGTGCTTTTAATTTAATGAGGCTGGGTGTACTGTACTTATCAATTGTCATCTGACTTCCATGTGGAGCACTCATGTGTACACACACACACACACACACACACACACACACACACACACAGAGAGAGAGAGAGAGAGAGAGAGAGAGAGAGAGAAATTAAAAGAGAGGGCTTAGTAATAGCAGTGTCAGATTGAGGGATGGGGCAACAACAACAACAAACAAACTAACAAAAAAAACTTGTAATAGCCTGAGTACAAGAAAATGAGGAAAAGATAACATGCAAGGGTTGGCAGCAGCATATAAACCTATGAGGGATGACTTCTAGTAAGGTAGGGGTGGAGGGATGGCTCAGTGTTTAAGAGCAATTGCTGTTCTGGTAGATGACCTAAGTTCAAATCCCAGGACCCACACGTTGGACCACAATTATCCTTCACAGTTTCAGAGTTTCTGAGGATCTGATGTCCTCTTTTGACCTCCAGAGACACCAGCCATACCGATGGTACACAGACATATATGTGCAGACAAAACAGTCATACATAGAAAATAAAAATAAATAAATAAAACAGCTGTAGTGATTAGGTCTCCTATGCATTCGCAGTACCATTTAAGGAGTGATTTTAGTAGAGATTCACATAGGACTGGTAAGCCTGATGGGGTACTATTCTCTGAGGAGGTCTGACCGAGCACGTCTCAATTTTTTTGGGGGGTGGTGGTGGTATATGATTGAAAGAGGGATTCTCTGTGTAGCTCTGTCTGTCCTCAATCTCTGTATACCAGGCTGTCCTTAAACTCAGACTTCTGCCTGCTTTTGCCTCCTGAGGGCTGGGATTAAAGACCTATGTCATCATGTCCCAGATGTCCAGCCAGCATCCCACCTGTCCATCCATGTGATGTGGAGCACAGCACTTCCTATCTGGAGATATTCATACCTACCTGATACAATGATAAAATTCAGTTCAGGGCTGGGTTGGGTGCAGTGGATAAGGTGCTAGCCCAGCAGTATCAAGCCCTAGCTTTAACCCAGCACTGCATAAACCAGATGTGGCAATACTCCCCTGTTATTCCAGAGCTCCATAGGTGGAAGCAGGATGATCAAGAGATCAAAGTCATCTTTAGACTTATAGCCAGATCTAAGGTACATAGAAGGTGCCTCAAAGAAAACCCAAGAAACTAAACTAGAAGAAAAGTCTCTATTTTTTCAAATATTGAGCTTTCATTTTTATTTTTTAAAAATTTCCCAAAGGTCAAGACATAAGGAAATTTATTTTCAGAAAAAAATCCTCTTACAATAAAAAAAGTTAATTTTCTATTGAATTCTTTCAGCATGATAAACTAGAAGAAAAGTTTCTATTTTTTCAAATATTGAGCATTTATTTTTAAATAAGTTAAACTCTTAAATATTTTCTCAGTTATGATTATATATCTGCCTATGAGTTTCTGCACATAAACATTGTGTCCTGTGGAGCTGAAACTGCCGCAGCACTCAGGAGGCTAGAGGCAGGAAGACAACAGCAAAGTTTAAGACCAGCAAAATTGAAAATTCGTTCTGAAAACGACAATACAAGTAACATCAAAATGATTCGCAGGGTAAAGGCACTTGCTGACAACCTAAGTTCAAGTCCCATCACCCAGATGTGGAAGGAGAGAATCCACTCTTGCATCTTGTCCTCAGGCTTTCACACTGTAGCCCAAGCCTGTAACACATACCACACACACACATACACACACATGCTCATACACATATACAACACACAGGTGTTGGTATACTTTTAAAAACTCTTTTATTTACATTTTTTTATATCTCTTTCTCCCTACTCAATTCCAGTCCCTTCCAACACCTACTGCGAGTGGGGACTCATTTCTCTTAGTTGTTTCCTGCTGGTTAGCATCCTTGGAGCCAGTCCAATCCTTTTTTTGAGGGTGATTTCCAACTTCTTGTCTCACTGTATCAACAGCAACAGGAGCCTCAGCAAGGAAGTAGCAGCAGCCCTGTTCTTCATTGGAGCTTGTTCACACTCTGGATTCTGGCATTTATTCTCTCCCCAGAATCCTCAGAATTAAACTATCTGCAGCTAGCAGAGAGCTCCTCTCAGACCTCACAAGAGGTAAATAGTTTACTGCAGCAGACTATCTGAATCAGTCCAACATCCCAAACCTGGGATTAAAACAAAAAACATGTTTATATTCACAACATACATGCACACACAGCAAATATTAAAAAAATATTTTTGAGAGAGGATCTCTCTTTCTGCAGCCCTGACTGTCCAAGAACTCACTATGTATGCTAGTCTGATTTCAAATCTACATAGATACATCTACCTTTGCCTCCCAAGTGCTAGGCTTAATGGTGATTGTCACCACATCCAAGTTTAAAAAAAAGTTTTAAACAAAACAAAACAAAAAACAAACAAACAAACAAAAAAACAAATATGAAGTTCAGGCAGATGTGGTGTTTCATGCCTCTAGCACCAGAAATTGGTAAGCTGATGCAGGAAGAGTGCTGTGAGTTCCAGGCTAGACTGAGACTCAGATCCTGTCCCAATAAATAATAATGATAATTCTTTTTCCCTTTATTTTACAGAGTGATCTGTGTGTTAATCTTTGTATTGGTTTTTCTAGGTGTGTGTGTGTGGAGGGGGAGGGTTGGCCATAGGGACAGGTGGTTGAGGAGTGGTGACATGTACTCAAACATAGGTGCTGGAGACTGAAATCAGGTTGAGCACTGCCAAACAGTTTCTGTACTGCTCTAAGCTGAGCTTTGTTTCCAGCTGTCTGATTTTTTTTTGCTTTTTCTGCCATTTTATTTATTTATTTATTTATTTATTTATTTATTTATTTTTATTTTTATTATTAGTTACATTTTATTAACGCTGTATCCCAGCTATATCCTGTTCCCTTATTCCCTTTCAATCCCTCCCTCATCTCCTCCCTGCCCCTATCCTAGTCCACTGCTTGGGGAGGACCTCCTCATTTTTCATCTGACTTTGTTTTACCAGCTATCTTCAGGACTGGCTGCAAAGTCCTCCTCTGTGGCCTAACAGTACTGCTCCTCCCTTGTGGTGTGGTAAGGTCAGGGAGCCTTTCATTGAGTTCCTGTCAGAAATAGTCCCTGTTCTCCTAACTATGGGAAACCCATTGATTACTGTGATACCACGGGCTACATCCGAGCTGAGGTTCTAGGTTATATCTATACATGGTCTTTAGTGGAGTGTCATTCTCAGAAAAGACCCCTGTGTCGAGATATATTTGGTCATTTTGGAGCTCTTATCCTTTCCACGTCATACTAACGACCCCTTCTTTCATAGGATTCCCTGTACTCTGCCGAAGGTTTGGTTATGAGTCTTAGTATCTGCTTTGATACAGTGCTAGGAAGAGTCTTTCAGAGGCCCTCTGTGGTAGGCTCCTGTCCTGTTACTTGTTTTCTCCTATGTCCAATGCCTATCCCATTTGTCTTTCTAAGTGAGGATTGATCATCTTACCCTGGGTCCTCTTTCTTGAATATCTTCTTTAGGTGTACAGATTTCTTTATGTTTATCGTATCTTATTGGTCTATATAAGTGAGTTTATACCATGTGTGTCTTTCTCCTTCTGGGATAATTCACTCAGAATGATCTTTTCTAGATCCCACCATTTGCATGCAAATTTTATGATTTTTTTTTGATTGCCGAGTAGTATTCCATTGTGTAAAAATATCACAATTTTTGTATCCAGTCCTCCGTTGATTGACACCTGGGTTGTTTCCTGGTTCAATTCCTTACAGACCTTGAAAAAAAAAAGATTCTCAGCTTCATATGAAGAAATAAAGAATCCAGAATCTCCAAAATGTTCTTGTACAACAGCAGATCATCTGGAGTTATCTCCATCCCTGATCTCAAGCTGTTCTACAGAGCAATAGTAATAATAACTGCATGGTGTAGGCATAGAAACAGAAAGGAGGATCAATGGAACCGAATAGAAGACCCAGAAATAAACCCACACACCTATGCATACTTATTTTTTTACAAAGAAGCCAAAACCATTCAATGGAAAAAAAACAGCATTTTCAACAAATGGTGCTGGTCCAACTGGATGTCTACATGCAGAAAAATGAAAATAGATCCATATTTATCACCCTGCACAAAACTAAAGTC
>REGO01000900.1:415985-444291 GCA_010120015.1 Rhombomys opimus
TTCTTCAGAGACTTGAAGTTTTTCTCAAACAGGTCTTTCCCTTGCTTGGTTAGTGTCACCCCAAGGTACTTTATGTTATTAGTGGCTATTGTGAAGGGTGTTGTTTCCCTAATTTCTTTATCGGGCCTTTTGTCTTTGGTATACAGGAGGACTTCTGATTTTTTTGAGTTGATTTTGTATTCTGCCACTTTGCTGAAAGTGTTTATCAGCTGAAGGAGATCTCTGGTTGAATTTTTGGGGTCTCTCATGTATACTATCATATCATATACAAATAGTGACACTTTTTCCTCTTCCTTTCCAATTTTTATCCCCTTGATCTCTTTTATTTGTCTTATTGTTCTAGCTGGGAATTCAAGTACTATGTTGAAGAGATATGGAGAGAGTGGGCAGCCTTGTCTTACCCCTGATTTCAGTGGGATTGATTTAAGTTTCTCTCCACTGAGTTTGATGTTGGATATAGACTTACTGTATATTGCCTTTATTATGTTTAAGTGCCTTGTATCCCTGATCTCTCCAAGACTTTAAACATGAATGGGTGTTGGACTTTGTCAAATGCTTTTTCAGCATCTAAGGAGATGATCAGGTGTTTTTTCTCTTTCAGTTTGTTTATGTGGTGGATTACACTGATGAATTTCCATATGTTCGACCACCCTTGCATGCCTGGTATGAAGCCTACTTGGTCATGGTGGATGATATCTTTGATGTGTTCTTGGATTTGGTTTGCAAGTATTTTATTGAGTATTTTTGTGTCAATGTTCATAAGAGAGATATGTCTGAAGTTCTCTTTTTTTGTTGGGTGTTTGTATGGTTTAGGTATCAAGGTGACTGTCGCTTCATTGAATGAGTTTGGCAATGTTCCTTCTGTTTCTATTTTGTGGAATAGTTTGAGGAGAATTGGTGTTTGCACTTCTTTGAATGTCTGGTAGAATTCTGTGCTGAAACCATCTGGCCCAGGGCTTTTTTTTTTGGAGGGGAGATTGTTAATGACTGCTTCAATTTCCTTGGGGGATATAGGGCTATTGATTCTTTCTAGCTGATCTTTACTTAATGTTGGAAGACGGAATCTATCAAGAAAATTGTCCATTTCATTTAGATTTTCAAATTTTGTGGCATATAGGCTTTTATAGTATGACCTAACGATTGTTTGAATTTCTTCCGTGTCTGCAGTTATGTCACCCTTTTCATTTGTGATTTTGCTGATTTAGATAGATTCTCTCTGCTTTTTAGTTAGTTTGGCTAAGTGTTTGTCTATCTTGTTGATTTTCTCAAAGAACCAGATTTTTGTTTCATTGATTCTTTGAATAGATTTATTTGGTTATAACTGATTGATTTCAGCCCTGAGTTTGATTATTTCCAGCCATCTGTTCCTCTTGGGTGTATCTGCATCTTTTTTTCTAGGGTTTTCAGTTGGGCCATTAAGGTGCTTGTATGTGATGTTATGAATTTCTTCTTGAAGGCACTTTGTGCTATAAATTTTCCTCTGAGCACTGCTTTCAATGTGTCCCATAAATTTGGGTATGTTGTGCCTTCATTTTCATTGAATTCTAGGAAGTCTTTAATTTCTTTCTTTATTTCTTCCTTAACCCAGCTGTCTTTGAGTATCAAGTTGTTCAGTTTCCATGTGCGTGTTGGCTTATTGTTATTTCTGTTGTTGTTGAGATCTAGCTTTAGTCCATGGTGGTAAGCTAGAATACAAGGGATTATTTCAATCTTTTTGTATCTGTTGAGGCTTGCTTTATGACAAACTATATGTTCTATTTTGGAGAAGGTTCCATGCGGTGCTAAAAAGAAGGTATACTCTTTTCAGTTTGGGTGAAAAAAATCTATAGACGTCTATTAGGTCCATTTGATTTAGGGACTCCGTGAGTGCTTTTATTTCCTTATTTGTTTTCTGTCTAATTGACCTGTCCCTTGGTGAGAGTGGACTGTTGAAGTCTCCCACTATTGAGGTATGAGGATCAATGTGTGATTTAAGCTTTAATATTGTTTCATTTCCGAATGTAGGTGCTCTTGTATTTGGGGCATAGATATTCAAAATTGTGATGTCCTCTTGGTGGATTTTTTTTCTTTGATGGGAATATAGTGGCACTCCTTATATTTTTTTAATTAACTTGGGTTGAAAGTCTAATTTATTAGATATTGGGATGGCTACTCCAGCTTGTTTTCTGGACCCATTTGCTTGAAAATTATTTTTCCAGAGCTTTACTCTTAGATAGTGTTTATCTTTGTTGCATAGGTGTCTTTCTTGGATGCAGCAGAATGTTGGATCCTGTTTCTGCAACCATTCTGTTAGTCTGTATCCTTTTATTGGGGAGTTGAGTCCCTTGATGTTGAAAGATACTAGTAACCAACAATTGTTACTTCCTTTTGATGTGGGGTTTTTGGTGTCCCTGAGTTTCATTGCTTATATTCTTTTGTTGTTGTTGTGTAGTTATCTATTTCCTCTGTTTCCTTACATATAGTTGTTTTCTTTGGTTTGGAGTTTCCATTCTAGTAACTTCTGTAGAGCTGGGTTACAATGTAGATATTGTTTAAATTTGATTTTGTCATGGAATATTTTGAATTCTCCGTTTATGTTGATGGAAATTTTTGCTGGGTATAGTAGTCTGGGTTGTAATCTGTTGTTTCCTAAGGACTGCATGATTTCTGTCCGGGCCCTTCTGGCTTTCATAGTTTCTGTTGAGAAATCTGCTGTGATTCTGAGACGTCTACCTTCATATATTACTTGGCCTTTTTCCCTTGCTGCTTTTAGAATTTTTTCTTTGTTCTGTAGGTTCAGTGTTTTGACTATGTTGTGACATGAAGAATTTCTTTTCTGGTCTAGTCTACTTGGTGTTCTGTAGGCCTCTTGTATGTTTATGGACATCTCTTTCATTAAGTTGGAAAAATTTTCTTCTATAATTTTCTTGAAAATGTTTTTCGGACCTTTGAGCCTGACTGATAACTTCTTTTTCTTCTACTCCTAGTATTCTTAGATTTTGTCTTTTCATGGTTTCCTTGATTTCTTTGATGTTTTGTGTTTGGAACTTTTCTGATTTTATTTTTTCTTTGAGAGACGTGTCAATTTCCGCAAGTGTATCTTCGGCTCCTGAGATTCTTTCTTCCATCTCTTGTATTCTGTTGGTGATGCTTACCTTTGTAGTTCCTGATCCTTTCTCTATGGTCTCCAGCTCCCGGTTTTTCTCTATTTGTGTTTTCTTTATTGATTCTAATTCTATTTTCATGTCTTGCACCATTTCCTTCATCTGTTTGAATGTGGAGTCCTGCTTTTCAATGAGGGCTTTTGTTTTATGTTTTTTTTTTTTTTGTCCGTTTCCTCTCTATATATCACTAATTGTGCCTCTACTTCTTTGGCTGTATTTGCCTGTATTTCTATGAGAGATTTGTTTATTTCTTCTTTATTTGCCTTCATTTGTGTGGACATTTCTTTGAGGGCTTTGTTCATTTCCTCTTTGTTTGCCTCAATTTTTGTGGTCATTTCTCTGAGAGCTCTATTTATTTCCTCTTTGTTCATCTCGATTTCTTTGGCTATTTCTCTGAGGGCTTTGTTCATTTCATCTTCATGGGCCTCTAATAGCTGGAGAACCATAGCTTTGAGGTCGTTTTCTTGTATATCTACTGAATTGATGTGTCCATTGGTTTGTGGGGTTGCTGGTGAGGTTATTATGTCCTGATTTTTTTTGGGTGTGTTCCTAAGTCTGCTTCTAGCCATGTGGTTATTTATAACCCTCACTGTTTGTTCCTCAAGTTTGTAGTTCAGGCTATGATATTCTCTTTCTGTTTTCTGGACTGTTTTTTCAGGAAGGTGAGAGAGGTTCACTGGTTTAGGAGTGTGCATTGTGGTTTCAGTTTTATTTAAGTAAGGAATGTAATGCTGGTGCTATTCGCATGAGCCTTTATCGGGCGCAGTGTGCATGCGTGTATTCTCTGACTATTGCAGTGGCCTAAAGGCCAAACTAGTATGCAGTTCTGTCTGGAATCCAGGAATTGTTTGCCTCGATTACACTGGTGGACCCACAAGGCAAAGGCTTCAGCGTTGGGGTCGGTATCCCAAGAATCCCTATGATGCCCACTCTAGGGGTGTGGGTTTAAGGGATCTCTTCTGGTTGCTTGTGTGGAGAGGCCCTGGATCTGAGGCAAACTCTCCCTAGAAGGCTCACTCACTCCCTTGCAGGACCAGTTGGAATTCACAGGGGTTCCCTTTGCTCTCTACTCTCTAATTTGTTCCTGCTGCGCAAGATGCGTGTGTAGGCTAACAGTCAGCTCTTTGGCATTGTGGTAGCAGGACTCGGTGTCCACTTGTCCTGTGTCCCTCCTCTCTATCCTTTCCCTCTGCCAGGAGGGGTTATGTTGCCTGGTCCTGGCTTAGCACAGGAAGGAGTTGGGTTGAGTGTTCTCAATCCCAGATCCCAGGCCCAGATCTCTCTGCCAGAATCAGCCTAGCAGTAGAACCTATGTTTGCTTATTCCGGGAGAATACCAGTTAGGGTTGAGTGTCGTTCAGAACCAGAACTCAGTTTTCTCTGCCAGGGGCAGTTTGGTGAGCTGGAGAGTGGGTGCTGTGTCCTGTGGCATGCTGCCTCTCTGTCCTTCCCCCCTGAGCTTCCCCTCCGCTAGGGCAAGCTTATGGCGGTACTCTCAGGGGAGTGCCAGGAGGAGTTGGGACTTCTCAGTCCTGATCCTGAGCTGGGGTTTCTCTGCCAGGGGCCTGGGGGCCACCGATGCTAGGACTTGGTGCTAGCCCTTATTGCCCTGGACTGGGGAGAGTCTCAGGACATGTTGAATGACCACAGTCCCAGATCCTGAGCTGAAGTTTGTTTGCTAAGAGCAGCCGGCAGCACTGGGGTACAGGCACTGTGAAGCCTCTGTGTGCCTGTCTATCCTTCTGCTCGGCCTGGGCAGGGTTATGGTAGCCTTCTCGTTTTGGGGGAGTGCCCGAAAGGATTGGGTTTTCTCAACCCCGATCTCGGGTTTTTTTTTTTTTTTTTTTTTTTTTTTTTTTTTTTTTTTTTTTTTTTGATGGGAGCTGCAGCTCTCACTGGGGCTGGGATACAGACAGTGTGATCTGTGGCAGATTCTGCTGGATGCCTCCTGCCTCCTCTAAAGAGGAAGTAGGGTGTTGGATTCGGGGCAGCGCCAGGGGATCCCCTCTCTTGGTGTCTCCTCCCGGAGGAGTCTGCCATGACCTGATTCTAGATGGACTCAGATCATGGTTAGTCTATTTCTTCTTGGAAGTCTAGCTAACTCTGTTCTGGGTTGATCAGCCCCTTCACTCACCAATTTCCGTGTTACAGGTCATCTTCTCTTCAGCTAAGCTGCACACTAGCCGCCACCATCTTCCCTGCTCTGGCCCTTCTATCTTTCTTAGTTTCTGTTGAGAAGTCTGTTTACTGTTATATGTTACTTGGCTATTTTTCCTTGCTACTTTTAATAGTTTTTTCATTGTTCTGTAATTTTAGCGTTTTATTTATTTTGTGAGGTGAGTAGTTTCTTTTCTGTTCTAGTCTATTTGGTGTTCAGTGGGCCTCTTGTGTGTTTATAGACATCTTTTTTATTAAGTTGGAAAAATATTCTTCTATGATTTTCTTGAAAATATTTTCTGGAACTTGGAGCCGGAATCTTCTTTTTGGTCTATTCCTATTATTCTTAGATTTTGTCTTCATGGTGTCCTTGATTTCTTAGATGCTTTTTGTTTGGAACTTTTCAAATTTTACTTTTTCTTTGAGAGAAGTATCAATTTCTGCAAGTATATCTTCATCATCTGAGATTCTCTCCTCCATCTTTTGTATTCTATTGATGATGCTTGCCTTTGTGGTTCCTGATGTTTTTCCTATGTTCTCCTGGTCAAGGGTTTTCCTTGCTTGTGTGTTCTTTATTGATTCTAATTCTGTTTTCATGTCTTGCACCATTTTCTTCATCTGTTTGAATGTGGATTTCTGTCTTTCCATATCTTCTATTTTTTTGTTCAGTTCCTCTCTATATGTCATTAATTATGCCTCTACCCATGTCTCTATTTATTTGGCTGTTTTTAACTGCATTTATTTTTAATGATGACTTTTGTAAGAAAATGGATGGCCCTGGGGATCACTACGTTAAGTGAAATAAGCCACACTCAGTAAGTCAATTGCAGCATATCTTCTGTCATATAGAGAACCTAAATTTAGATGTTTGTGTTTGTGTGTATGTGTTTAAGTATGTATGAATAACAGGGTTTATTTTTATTACCTAAGCTGGCATGGAATTAACTATGAAACTGCTGTAGAAATCTTGTCAATCCCCCTACCTCAGCTCAGTCTCCCATATTTGAGGTTGTTGTTTTTTTTGTTTGTTTGTTTGTTTGTTTGTTTGAGACAGCATTGGCTGTACTGGACTTGCTCTGTAGACCAGGCTGGCCTCAAGCTCAAATAGATCCATTTCCCTCTGTCTCTCAAGCATGATGATTAAAAGAGTGTACCACCACCACCACCACCACCACCACCACCATTACCCCTTTTTCTTTAGGTCAATGCCATTCTGAAAATATTTCATTCTCTTTAAAATCCTGAATTAATTCATTTTTGCTTGACAAGTAACTCACTTGTGTAATACCTATTCTTGAGAGTGACCACAGGAGGATGAGGTTGTCAAGGTCACCTTTAGCTATACAGCAGGTTTGAGGTTGGCATGGAATACAAGAGATCCAATCCTGAAAATGTAGACGTCTCTATGACCTAAAGACTCAAGACCAATATAAAATGTTCCTGTGCTTACATGGTGCACACAACAGTGATGTGTGATGTTGAGATGATGAGTGAGTGATGTTTCCAGTTGTCACTCACAGCAATAATATTTATCTTTAGAGAAATAAGAAGAGAACTTCTGTCATAACCATATCTACCCCATCCCTACCTCCACCCTACCCAGCCCCACCCCCACTAAATGTCCCAATCTATAGGCCAAGCTATTCTAGAATTTATTATGTAGCCTTGATTTGCCTTGAACTTGCATCAGTTTTCCATCTGCCTTTTGAGTATTGAGAATATTAGAATTAGTCATTCCATCTGGTTATATGGTACCTCAGATTTGAACACGTGACTTTATGCATGTTAGTCAAGTACTCTATTAACTCAGCCACATCACCAGTTTCTAAATATCAGGTTTTTACTGCCTAGTCTTAGATCATATCAGCTAAATTGTGTTGAGGTAACCCTAGGATACATAGTAGGTCAGAGGCTAGCATTGTGATGATGAATATAGTTTTTAAAAATGCCCTGAGGGGAGAGCAGCCTTACCAGGTCACAGAAGATGACAATGCAGCCATTTCTGATGTGATCTGATAGACTAAGATCAGAAGGAAAGAGAGGAGGACCTCCCCTATCAGTGGACTTGGGGAGGGGCATGCGAGAAGAAGGGGAAGGGAGGGTGGGACCAGGAGGGGAGGATGGAGGCTTATCAGGGGATACAAAGTGAATAAACTATAATTAATAAAAAATTTTAAAAAAATAAAAAAAAATTTAAAAAATGCCTCTTAGTTATGTTAATAGCTTAGTCTGGATCCCCACTACACCCAAGTCTGCACCTGATAACCAGAACCCAGTGACATCACTCACTCAAGGTAACTGGACAGATCTCTAGAACTCCATGACTCACACTTGACAGAATATAAGCAGAGGCCAAGAGCAATGCTCTACTCCTCACATCTTCAGGAGAGTTGAAGACACTGTGCAGGTGACCTTGATCTGACCTTCAGCAATAGTGTCTTCTCTGGCATCCTGACATTCAAACTGGAGACTTCTGTAAGAAAGCGGCCTAGACCTTTGCTTGAGAGTTGTCACACAGGTGTGCAGCCTTAGGGATATAGGCTTAGGATGGTAGTTAGGAAGTTAGATTGCAGGAAATTAGACTGTGAACATTGTGTGATGACCTCAGCATAATAAAATACAACTTTTGTTATAACAACTATAGGTTCCTACCTTCTTGCCTCGGTAAACAAAATTATATGAGATACTTTCAAAAGGAGAAGAAAAGGAAAGAAGAGAAAAGGAAGCAGCATTAATGTCTGCAATTGTCAGGTAATGCAATAATAAAAGTATACTCTCAACTATCTCACAGAATAGCAATTCAGAGTTGGCATAGCAATCTCCCTCTTACTTTACCTATGGTCTCCTTTTCTGTCAGTTCACTTACCTGTAATCAGCTGGGAGTGGAAGATATGTATAATAAAATAATAAAAATAGAAGGAGAGCTCATATTTGTTAAGTTTTGTTATAATCCAGTGTTAATTGTTTCTGTGAGTTTTTAGCTTATTGTATCCAATTTGTAAACTACACTTCATCATACATGGACATGTAAAATTGGTATATTTCACAGTTTCAGGCCATCTCTCTATGTATAAGCAGCTCTCCACTGATACAGAGAGGCCCTTTTGTAAACATTAGATGAATGAATCATTTAGCCTCACATGTCACACATCTGTTCAAAGTGGCACATGTGTTAGCTGGAACAAAGTGTTGGAAAGCCAAGTCAGATGGTTTAAAAATCAGTGAGTATTTTTGTTTTGTTTATCCCTATGTTGTCTTTCATGAGCATGCATGTGAATTCATGTACTTATTCCTAAAATTTATTTAGGATTATAGTTTGATAGACATTTTGCAGTTCTCTAAGTAGATACAAGATGAACTCTGACATTACAGGACTCACAGCATAGCTAGGAAGAGGAAGAAGGACAATTTTGCATGCTTGCTTGAAATAATATGTATGAGAGAGAGAGTCTGTGTGTTTGTGTATGTGTGCGGGGGGGAATAGTGAGAATGGATGTGTATGTGCCAGAGCACAAGTGTGATACTCAGAGGATGACTTTTCTGGACTTGTTTGTCTCAGTCCATCTTGTTCTGAATCAGGGTCTTGCTTGTTCCTTTTGCATACCCCAGGTTAGCTGGCTTGTGAGCATTCTTTTCATCTAAAACTTACACTGCTGGATGCAGCTTTAGTTTCATGGGTCTAATTAATATCAGGTTGTGCAGAAAATGCTTTTAACCATTGAGGTATCTCCCCTGTCCTTGGCAGTTTAAAATCTCCTGTTTGTTCTAACGTTCAGAAACCTCTGCTGACTATCCCTCCTATGGCACCACATGCCAAGTGCTTCTGTACTCTCTAACACTATAGTCCAGCCTCTCCTCACCAATACTTGTTCTGCTCTTGCAAGACCCCTATCCAATATCAGGGAACCCTTCCCACACACCTCTTGGATGTTGCTCCTCCTTTTTCACTTTCTTTGTTCTCACTGCATGTTTCCCTTTCCATCTCTCATGAATGTATATCTCGTTTGTTTGGGTTCTTTTTAGATAAGTTCTATGTAGCCCAGGTTGGGCCTGGAACTGCCCATGTATCTAATGTTAGCTGTGAGCTCCTGATCCTCCTGTCTTTACTTCCCTGGGATTGTGATTACAGGCCAGTAACACCATACGTAGATAAAAGCAGATTTTTGCTATTGCTGTTGTTATTGTTATTTTTGCTGTAACTTTTCGTTGTGTTTTGATTTATTTTTTAGAGATCAGATTTTAGAGATCAGGTGCTTCTCAAATGCTGGATTACAGATGTCAGGTTCTTTGGCATTATGAGAATCGACGATGACCATTCACTGCTTAGTCCACAGGGTCAAGGCATGAGGAATCCTGGAGACAGGCAGAAATGCAGTTACATGAGTTGGGAAAGAACTTGGGTTGGGAGTCCAGAAAAAAAAAAAAAACAGCATATTGGGCATCAAATACAACTCAAGCATTGGGACCCATGGACTTCTGTGTGGTACAGTAAGTTGCATTCACCACAGAAGAAAAGAAACAGCAAGAGCTGCCTTGGGCCAAACACAGCATCAGCAAAGAAGCCATGAGCTGGATCCAGCAGAAGAATGGGGTTGGTCTTTTCTGGCAAATGAATTCTTACCAAATGGCCAAGAATCATCTCCATAAAAATTGTTGTTTTGGTTTCTGTGTCATGGGAGAAATGGGTGTTTTGTTTTGCTTTGTGTTGATTCAAGATCTCACCATCTATCCTTGGCTGACTTGAATATCTTTGTGTAGACTGGGCTAGCATATAGATAGATTTAGATAGATAGAACTCATAGATATCTTCCTGCCACCGCTTCCCATTTACTGAGATTAAATGTATGCCACAATACCTAACTTTTTTTTCTTTTTTATCATGAGCAACTATTTCTTATGTATTAAGGTAAAACAGCCAAGGGCATGGTAACACCTGTATTTAATCCCTGCACCCAAGTGGCAGAGGAAAAGAACCAGTAGGTCAAGGTCAGCCTCAGTTATATAAACAAGTTCACAGCCTGGCTGAGCTTCATGATACTTTTTAAAATAAATGAATGAATGAATGAATGAATGAATTAGCTAGAGAAGCCACATTTGTTTTGAGTGGTGCTGGCGGTGGCCAGGACATTTTCATCTTCCAAAATGAAAGATACTACAGACAGAGCTTGCCTGGAATGACGCTAGGCCATGTGTGGTTGCACACACCTGGAATCCACATACTCTGGTGACTGAGGCATTCAGTTCTCTGAATTACATATGCAGGTTCATCAAGACCCTTTTTGAAACACAAAGTAATAAGAAATCAAGCAGTCCTC
The DNA here is from genome assembly GCA_010120015.1 of Rhombomys opimus. Taxonomy (NCBI): domain Eukaryota; kingdom Metazoa; phylum Chordata; class Mammalia; order Rodentia; family Muridae; genus Rhombomys; species Rhombomys opimus. The sequence continues at coordinate 426,600 of REGO01000900.1, forward strand.
TGTGACACTTTGGAGCTACCTGGGACGTCTGCATAGTCTGACATGGAAGACCGCCAAATACCTGTTTGGGGGTTCTTGCTGTTTTTTGTTTTGTTTTGTTTGTTTGCTGGCTTGCTTGTTTTGTTGCTCTTTTGTCGTTTGATTTTTCTTCTTTTTTCTTTCCTTTTTTTGTTTGTTTGTTTTCATGACAGGGTTTCTCTTTGTAGCACTGGCTGTCCTGGAACTCATTCTGTAGTCTAGGCTGGCCTCAAACACAGAGATCAGCCTGCCTCTGCAGGTCCTGGGATTAAAGATGTGTGCTGCCACCATGGGCTACAAAATACTTTTTTCAAAAAGACTTTCATTTGTGACTTAAGAAGATTAGCATATTATATGGCTATTTATTATGTATTATAAATTATATAGTATTTTATACCTATAATACATGTTATACATTATATATTATATAGTCATATAATATAAATTTGGTATTATTAAATTGATTTACATCCTATCCTGCTAGTATTAAAATGCTTCTTTTATTTTCCAGTATTAGTCTCTTCCTTAAATTAGAATGAATCTGTGAATATAGAATGGTTATAGTGCTAAACAACAGTATACAGAAAGAATAATCTGAACTTGAAACTATTCCTTAGTAATGTTATTACTTACTACATTACAGATATCTGGACAGAGTGCCAGAAACCTTATGGAAGAAGGGGGAGATAGAAAGATCTGAAAGGGACAGGAGCTCCACAAAGAGACCAACAGAGCCAAAAAAAATCTTGGTTCACGGAAGCCTGCAGAGACTGATAATCCAACCAAGGAACATGAATGGAGAGGACCTAGACCCTCTGTTCAGGGGAAACCCATTGACTGCTCAGATTCCAAGTGGGTTTCCTAGTACAGGTGTTGTCTCTGATATGAATCTGTTGATATGTTGATGCAGCCAGCCCTGATGAGACTTGATAGGCTAGGGTCAGATAGTAGGAGAGGAGGTCCTCCCTTTTCAGGGGACTAAGGAATAGAATAGGGGGAAAAGAGGGAGGGTTGGTGGGAATGGGAGGAGAAGAGGGAGAGGGTGGCAGCAAGGATACAAAGTGAATCAATTGTAATAAATAAATAAATAATAATTTTAAAACTTTGTTTTCTTTGTTTGTTTGTTTTTTTTTTTTTAGACAGAGTTTCTCTGTGCAACCCCTGCTGTCTTGGAACTCACTCTGTAGACCAGGGTGGCCTTGAACTCATAGAGATTCATCTGCCTCTGCCTCTCATGTGCTGCTATTAAAGGCTTGCAACACCACCTATCCTCTAACTTAATGATTATATAAAATTGAGCTTTGTGGGCATCTTATTTCTAAACTTGACATATATATTATATTTAAATACCTCCTAAACAAATTATTAATATATTTTGAGAATCAAGTGCAGATATTGTTGCAGATGATGATAATCTTTACTACATAGGATTAGTTTTCAGTTGAATACTTTATATTAATTTCATGTCATTACTTAATTTTATCCAAAAATGTATAAAGTCTTCTTTAATCAGTGTTTGAAATTCAAGCATTATAGATCTATCTAATTATTCAAGCATTATAGATCTACCTAATTTTCAGGAATTTAACACTGTGTTCTTGTGTTAAAATTGCATTTACTTGTACAAATAAACATGTATTTGTATCACCCTTACCTGTTTGAGTCTAGGATTAGTATAATACTCATTATTAAAGTTTTCACAGAAAATGTTAGAGATAATATACTTTTCAGCTCATGAAGTTTATTTGTGAAATTGTTAACTGCCTTCTCACATGTCTCAGATTATTATAAACTAACTATGTTCCTTAAGTAGTAAGACTTGCTTCCATGGGGATGAACTCTTTTTCCATGCAAACTTCTAACTGAGATATTAATTCTGCCTGTCACTCAAAGAGATGAATATAGCAACCAAAATAATATCCAGCAGGTTATTTTAAGAATTTAATGCATACATACAATGTGTTTTGATCACATTCATTATGTACTTCTCCAATTTTTCTCCATCCCACCATTACTTTCATTTCTTAACACCTAAACACCCTTCTTCTCCCTGAGTCAAGTTAATGCTGTCTGTATTTGTATGTATATAGATACATCTGCCTGAGTACAGACAACAATTTAGACACCACATCCCTCAATAAAATGTATTCTTCCTTCACTCAGCAGCCATCAATTTCTGAAAACACCTCAGTTGGGGCTTTATGAAGCCTTTCCTGTTTGTTGCTAAAAGTTAGGCTGTCTTTATCCTTTGTAAGCTTTGTGCATGCAATCCCAGTTGCTATGAGTTCATATATGTTACAGTACTGTTATGTCCAGAAAACACTGATTTGCTTCAAATGTAAACCTTCTATAGATCTTTTAGCTTCATCTTCCACAAAGGTCCTGTAACCTTGAGAGGATAGGTGTGATAACTCATTTAGAGCCAAGTACTCCACCTTCCCTTGTTTTATGCATGGTGCCATATATGAGAATCTGTAATAATTAGCATCTAATAAAAAAAGGAGTTTCTGTGATGATGATGGAGAGGTGCACTAATAGATTTGAGTTTTTGCCTTTACATTTTTGTAATCATTATGTATTTTGACCTTTGAAGACATCAACATATTATGACTTCAAACAATTTATGAATTAAGTAAGATATTTTTAAAGTGGTGACAAATAAGTAATGCATTATTATAAAATTAATTTTATTTTTTATCATTGAAAAAAAGAGGTATCAGATCTAAGGTTCTTCAGGCAGCTCTGTGATCTTCAATCTTATTCTTCCTTCTGCATGTCTTTTGATTCAGTCAGGGCTCATTATTTCCTCCATTATAAAGGTGGAGAAGAGTAGTGGATGGTAATAATAAGTGACAGTTATGTCTTTTACATGTAAAAACAGCAAAGAGCATGCAGAATATCTATACAGAAATTGTTCTGTAGAATTTAGTTTCAAAACCATAGCAAGAAAAAAAAGTTTCTAGAAAATCCAATTTCTTGTTCAACACCAAGATTACCAGAGAAGGTGATTTTCTTCAGTTAGTAAATCTTTTTATCTAACTTAAAGTTTCAGTATGTGACTATACCATCTGTATAATCAAAGATCAAATCAAGGAGATGAGAATCATGGTTTCTTACTGTGTAATGATTATTAAATATGGAAAACATATGCAAAAGTTTTATGTAGACATAGACATATAGAAAATAATTCTAAAACACAATAGAAGAAAATGCTTGATCTAAGATAAAGAATATTATATTTAATTAAAATACTACTTTGTAGATAGAGACAAATAGTCATTCTATATACAGATTGAAAGTTATCAATATGCAAAAGTTATATATTTCTTCAATTTTGAATTCTATCTGTTGTGATTTACTTTCCCCTAGCTAAAGCCACTAAAATATATCTTTATCATTATACTAATTGGGGTTATACAGATTTTACTGTTTAATGAACATAGCCATATTTTTATGACTTTTATTATTATTATTATTATTATTACTTAAAATTTATTCACTTTGCATCCCATTTGTAGTTCCCTCCCTCACCTCCACCCAGTCCCACCCTCCTTCCCTTTTCTTCCCCTATCCCTTTTACCTAGTCCATTGATAGGGCAAGTTCTCCTTCCCTACTATCTGACCCTAACATGTCAAGTCCCATCAGGACTTCCTGGATACTCTTCCTTTGTGGGCTGGCTGGGTTATCTCATCAAGGAGAAGTGATCAAGGAGCAGGCACCGAGTTCATGTCAGAGACTGATTTTTTCATATGAACTTTTATGACCCTTGTTTGTCTCTTTGGGAAGAGTATGTTTTAATATATTTTGCATGTTCATGTATTACATACATACATTTGTACCAAAATGTTCCTCTTGTTAGATAATTAAGTTACAAAAACTTCCCAAACTTGTAAATTTATTATCATCAGACTCAACTATCTAAATTTTGCTGAAATTCAGTTAAATCATTTTTTGCTATGGGGTAAACATTGGTCAACAGTTTGCATTTTTGTTTTTGTTTTTTGTATTTATTCTTCTGACTCTAGTCTTAAGCTATACTGTTCAGGTGTATTGCATTTGCTGTGAATTTGTGTGTGTGCCTGGCTTTATGCATGTGTTTATTCAATTTTTGAATTACCATATGTTTAAAACATTCTTTTATTAAGCACATATAGTGAAATCTGTGTTAGTTTAAAAATTTTTATACAAATTTTTATTTTTTAAGTTATGAGCCCTTTTCATGAATTTTATACATGTACTGTGATCTTATTATTTTCATTATCTACTCTTTTTATTTTTTTATTAATTACATTTTATCTACTTTGTATCCCAGCTGTAGCTTCCTCTCCTATCTCCTCTCAATCCCACCCTCCCTTCCTCTTCTTCTCCTATGCCCCCCTCCCAGTACAATGAGAGGGGAGGTCCTCCTCCCCTTCCACCTGACCCTAGTTTATCAAGTCTCATCAAGACTGGTTTCATTGTCTTCCTTTGCGGACTGGAAGGATCCTCCCCACTCATGGGGAGGTGATCAAATAGCTAGCCAATGAGTTCATGTCAGAGACTGTCCATGTTCTTATTACTGGGGAATCCTCTTGGACACTGAGCTTTCTTGGGCTACATCTTTACAGGGGTTCTAGATTATCTCCATGCATGGTCCTTGTTTGGAGTATCAGTCTAAAAAAAAGACAGCTGTGCCCAGATATTTTGGTTCTGTCACTCTACTTGTGGAGCTCCTGTCCCCTCCATGTTTTTCTATCTTCTTCTTTCATAGAATTTGGTGCATTTTGTCCAAATTTGGCTATGAGTTTTAGCATATGTTTTGATACTTTGCTGGGTAGAGTCTTTCAGAGGCCCTTTGTGATAAACTCCTGTCCTGTTCCTTGTTTTCTTCCTCTTCCTATGTCAGCCCCATTTGCCTTTCTGAATGGAGACTGAGCATCTTACCCATGCTACTCCTTCTTGCTTAACTTCCTCAGGTGTACAGATTTTAATATGATTATCCTATATTATATGTCTAGTATACACTAATAAGTGAGTATATACCACGTGTGTCTTCTGCTTCGGGGATACCTCACTCAGGATGATCTTTTCTAGATCCCACCATTTGACTGTAAATTTCATGATTTTCTTGTTTTTAATTGCTGAGTAGTATTCCATTGTGTAAATGTACCACATTTTCTATCCATTCCTCAACTGAGGGACATCTGGGTTGTTTCCAGCTTCTAGATATTACAAATAAAGCTGCTTCGAACGCGGTTGAGCAAATGTCCTTGTTGAATACTTGAGCATCTTTTGGATATATGCCTCAGAGTGGTATAGCTGGCTCTTGAGATAGCACTATTATTAATTGTCTGAGAAAGTGCCAGATTGATTTCCAAAGTGGTTGTACAAGTTTACATTCCCACCTGCAATGGAGGAGGGTTTCTCTTTCTCCTCATCCTCTGCAACATGTGTTCTCACTTGAGTTTTTGATCTTAGTCATAATGACAGGTGTAAGGTGAAATCTCAGGCTCTTTTTGAATTGCATTTCCATGAGGACTAAGGATGTTGAGCACTTCTTTAAGTGTTTCACTGTTATTCGATGTTCCTCTATTAATAATTCTCTGTTTAACTCTGTACCCCATTTTTAATTTGGGTTCCTTGTTTTATTGCTGTTTAACTCTTAAGTTCTTTATATATTTTTGATATTAGCCCTCTGTCAGATATAGGGTTGGTGAAGATCCTTTACCAGTCTGTAGGCTGTCATTTTGTTATGATGACAGTATCCTTTGCTTTATAGAAGCTTTTCAGTTTCATGATGTCCCATTTATTGATTGTTGCTCTTAGAGCCTGTGCTGTTGGTGTTCTATTAAGGAAGTTGTCTCCTGTGCCAATGTGTTTAAGGCTCTTCCCCACTTTTTCTTCTAACAGGTTTAGTGTGTCTCTTTTTATATCGAGGTCTTTGATCCACTTGGATTTTCGTTTTGTGCAGGCTGATAAATATGGATCTATTTACATTTTTCTGCAGGTAGACATCCAGTTAAACCAGCACCATCTGTTGAAAATGCTCTCTCTTTTTCCAGTGTATGGTTTTGGCTTCTTTGTCAAAAATCAATTGTCCATAGTTGTGCGGGTTTATTGCTGTATCTTCTATTCAATTCCATTGATCCAACATTCTGTTTCTATGCCAGTACTATGCAGTTTTTAAAACTGTTGCTCTATAGTACAACTTAAGATCAGGGGTGGAGATACCTACAGAAGATATTTTATTGTAGAGAATTGTTTTAGCAATTCTGTGTTTCCTGTTATTCCACATTATAATCTCCTTAGATGATGAAAACTCATTTCATAAAATCCAACCTTCATTTTTGTTTAAAGTCCTGGAAAGATAAGGTATACAGAGCACTTACCTAAACACACTAAAGGCAATATACAACAAGCCTTTGGCCAACATCGAACTAAATGGAGATATACTGAAATAAATTCCACTGAAATCAGGGACAAGGGAAGGCCACCCAGTCTCTCCATACCTCTTTAACACAGTACTTGAAATCTTTGCTAGAGCAATAAGACAATTGAAGGAGATCAAGGGGTTTCAGTTAGGAAAGGTAGAAGAAGTCAAAGCATTACTCTTTGCAGATGATATAATAGTATACATGAGTGCCCTCAAAAATTTTACCAGAGAAATTCCTACAATGGATAAACACCTTCAGTCAAGTGGCTGGATACAAAATTAACTAAAAATAATCAGTTATTCTTCTATACACAAAAGACAAATGGGCTGAGAAGAGAGTAGGGAAACAACACCCTTCACAATAGCCACAAAGACATAAAGTACTTTGGTGTAACTCTAAGCGACCAAGTCAAAGACTTGTAAGAAATAAACGTTCAATTTCTGAAGAAAGAAATAAAAGATATCAGGAGATGGAAAGATCTTCCATGCTCATGGCTTGGCAAAATTAACACAGTAAAAGTAGCTATCTTACCAAAAGCAATCTACGGATTCAATGCAATTCCAACCAAATTAACAATACAATTCTCTACAGACCTTGAAAGAAAAATTCTCAACTTCATATGGAATAACATGAAACTAAGAATCCTTATCTACTCTTAGATCTCCCATAACTGTTTATCTTCTCCCTAAGCATCACACTTTTATTCCATGTGATTATTTAACTACTGAATTTAATTTGTCTGCTTGTCTGCATGTTAAAAGAGGTTCATTAACTGAGCAGGGACAATGGTGGCAGCACCACTACAGAAAAAGATACAACCTCCTCTAAAATTAGCTGTTAATTGAAAAATCTAGTATGGGATAAACCAAAATATATGGTTATGTTGATTAAAGCTTAATTTCCCTGTAGAATTCAGTTCAAAGTTGAGTGATTTTTAGTGACCCTAGTCAAGTGTAAAAGCATGAAAGCACACACATGCACATATAACATAATTGTCTGGACTGCAGTAAGTCATGAACAAGCTTTCACATTTAAATTTATGGAACTCATTTTTGTACACATGAACAGGCAGAAGAATAAATACTTAAATTGTAGTTTAAAATAAGGATAACTAAAACAGAATCTCAAAGTAAATTAATCTACGGTTACAATAACAAAAAAAGAAAAATATGTGCAAAAATATTGAGTGTGTTTATAGAAGTGTGTTATAAAATAAAGTCATTTCATACTAATTAGGGGAAAGGAAGAGGATCTCAGCTTTCTCTTTGATGTTATTTTGTAAGTATTTCAGAGTACAGAAAAAAAAAAGAAATGAACTGTGACACAGGCACAGTGCAAAGATCCTGAATTAACCCCTCATGATGCAGAGACAGGCCAAGCGTGTATGCTCATGCAACAGAATACCCAACCCTAAGAAGGAAATACACTGCCACTCCATGAATATTGGAAGCTTTTTCAGTGAAGTCATTCAGGCTAAAGGCACTGTAAGCATTCATGTATGTGCCACGGCAAGAATAGAAAAAACTCTGAAGAGCTAAATTTTCCAAGCTGATATCATCTAATCTGCTGAGAAAACTTCTCACTGGATGCAGGGCTGGGTGCATAGACTAGTAGTCATGGCTAGGGACAGCTTAATGGAACATTTTCCTGTGTGCTAGTTGAAAAGGGTTGGGGTGGGTGGGCAGTATGTCTCTCTCTGTGTGTGCACGTGTGTACATGCAATTGTTGTGTGTGTGTATTTGTGAGTGTGACTGTGTCTGTGTGTGTCTGGGGGTTGTGTTGAATGGATGAGTGGGTTGGTTCTAATGAGACATCCTCAAGAGGCTGGGGTATTTACGTATGTGCTTCATGGTAGATGGCACTGTTTGGCATTTGTCTCTGGAGCACACCACTGTTGGAGAAAATATGTCACTGGGGGTGGGCTTTCAGATTTCCAAAGCTTCCTGCCATTTGAAGTTTGATCTGTGCCCTTCCTGTTTGAGATTTAAGATGGATTTTTTCTTTTTCTTTCTTTCTTTTTTTTTTTTTCTACATGAACTCCTGAGATACTTTATATCCTGCTGCACAGGTTAAAGGTCCTCATTTATTGCCAAGTAATCTAGAACACTAATTTGCACCCGGAGAAGCAGCATGCCTGCCTTCCCGAATTCTAGCAGGTGAAAAGGTGTCCTTTTCAGATGTGGCCTTCTTATGTTAGAACACATATTTGAATCTGCATCACTTTCCTTGCCTTGTCCCAGAACTGCTATGGTCAATGGCCCTGTACCCTAGAATAGGAGCACCATCTTCTCTAGTGTGTGCATGCTTAATTTCATTCAAGCCTGCAGCTGCAGGGCATGATGACAGAACTAGGTGACAGAGATGTAAGTGAATAGTCAGACTCCTGGGGGGATTAGTACTTCCTGATTTCAACAGGGAACTGGCTATTGCAAGAGAATGTTTTCAATGACACAGTGGTTGCCATGAAAATGGGAACAAGCCATTCTTTCCTTGTTACAGGTGCATTTTGGAAGGATACTCACAGATAAGTGACGTAAGCCCACTAGACAGACACACAAAGCACATAGGTAGGTACAGCTAGCGAACATGAACATGAGTCAGTGTGTGAGCTGACCCTATGAGTGTGCCAGGTGAACCTGTATGCTTGATCATGGGATAGGTGTGGGTCTCACTACTAATTTTTGATGTGAATCACCAAAGACCACGCCCTGTCTCTTTGCCCTCAGGTGACACTCCCTATAGTGCCATCTTTGTTGTTTCAGCATAGTTGGAAAGCATAGTTGGCCAACACATGTTCATGGATATCTCCTCTCTGCTTGGCATTAATTGCCACTTATGCTCTTGAAAGAATGACTACATTTGTCTGACAGCACCTTAAACGTAGATAGCTGTTGCTTTTGATTCCTAGAGAGAAGCTGGAAGCCATTTAAGGAGAAGTTATGTGGGGGGAGGCACCCAGTGATCTGGGGTTTGGACTTAGGAGAGGGAGAAAGGTGTTGACCTGCAGTTCCCTTGGAGGAATGTTGATGTGAAATGGTGATACTCTCAGGACCTGGATACCTGACACAGGAAGCAAGAAAGGCCTCCAAAAGACAAATGAATCTTTATTGACCACTAATCATAGTTAGGTAGATCATAGTAGAAAATATCTGGGCAGTATGAACACCTGAGGAGAGGTAAGACTTTGTTCTTTCAAGAGACATTTATTTGTCTGTGTCAGAGATTTTACAAGACCCAGAGTTGTATTAACCACCAGCTGGGCAATACAGGGCATGCAGCAACAGTTAACCCATGACCCACCAGTACATATGGATCCCTCTGAGTATCTCTGCTCCTGTATGTGAGCAATATAGACTGGGCCTTTCCTGTACCGTCTCATCAGATTGCCCCCCCCCACTCATGTGTATGACTTTCTACAAGCAGGGAAGCCATTGTTCACATATGGAGAAAATGTGAGTAGAATTGGTACAGAGCAACTCTGTGCAAGTTCTTTGTTAAAAGTACTTAGGTCCCAGGAGAAAAGCAACTGCTGAGACAAAGTTTTCAGGATTCAATCTTCCATACTTGAGAGAATTATCACCTGCTTAGACATTGGGAGAGTACATTGATAGTCTGAATGTAGAGCTGGGTTAAGCAAGCACAGGAAATGTTTCATGAGTAAATCTAGGTATGATAGAACTAAAGGATATCACTTGTTGGATAGAATACAGGAAGGGGTGGTGGGATGATTCTCAGGTGTGAGATCTGGGATCCTCAAGAAGAAGAGAAATAATTACTGCAATGTTCAGGTAGCCATTCTAAGATGGAACAAGCAGATATGCTGGATCGTCATTAAATGTTCTAAACAGTCTAGAGCCTAGTAGTCTTGGGAAACAATTAACTTTTATAAATAATTAATGGAGAGTCTAGACCAAAGAGGAGAAGTAGTTAATCATGGTATGGTGTGGGATGAGGTAAGCAGCACCAGAAACCACCAAAAGTGATTTGCTCAGAGAAGGTCTGATTGGATGGAAGTCTAGCTACAGTCCAGTTCACAGGAGAACCCGATGGAACCAGTAATGATAGGAGATGTTAGTGTGGTAGAAGGGTGTAGTACTTGCTATTGGATCCTGAGCAGATACAGCACTGTTTGCAAAAACAACAGTTCAGTGCAGGTTTTACTCAAAAAGCTGCGCCCAGCAGGAGAACAATAAAATAAGCATAAGAAGTGATAGAGTGTGGGCCACACAGAAAGCCTGTAGATGGATTATTGTAGGGCAAGTTATTGGAGAAGCATAGAAGTTAGCTACGTTATAGGAGGCTTTTGAGATGAGTTTGAGCGTAGGGACTTGTGACCCTACTGTCTAGAGATTGCCACTGCACAGGTCAGACAGACTCACTAGCCAAGACTGTGGAACACAACCGATTTCTAAATGGATGTAGAAAACAAGCATATAGTGAGGGATTGCATATTATGTTGAAGCCTGGAGGAGGACATTAGAAGTGTGGGTGTAGCATAGTGTGATATAGGGAGCAAAAGTTCCTCCCTGTGTGTGCAGGTAGCATAATGACTACATCCTAAGTATTGGCTAAACTCTACTAATTATGAGCATGTATTCTGTATTTAAGAGGCGACAAAATATGTACATGAGAACATTATGTAAGGCAGGTTCTAGTGGAAATCAATAGGCTGTATACAAAACATATTCCTATGTTGGGACTATGCTAATGTGTGTGGGACACAGTTGAAGCATAGGGTGTGCTATGGCAACATGCAAAAAACCAAAAGTCAAAACTTCTCTGTGACACTAGCAGTGAAATGCAAGATTTATATGGTTGGATGTGGAAAAACAAGTATGTAATGTGGGGGATACTCACCTTGGTAGACAGTTGGTGAGAGTATGATAAGTCTGATCAAGGAGTAGGGTTATGTATGCACAGCAAATGTTTCATGAGTAGGTGCAGATAAAGTAGGTAGGTAAGGGAGTTTAGGAGTTTGCTACAGGACAGGAAGGGGTGGTGAGATGCTGCTGCTCTTTGGGATTTGGGATCATGAAGTGGACCAAAAGTGTACAAGGTGTAGGCACCCATTTTAGGATGGAACATGGGGTATTTTTACCTAGGTTACTTCTCAGTGAATGTGGAAAAATGTGAGGGTACTAAAAGGCCTAGACCTTAGAGAGTAACAAAACTGGGATATAGAAAATCTGTGTATGGGACAGAGAGGTGAGCATAGATAAAGTCTCCTGTGTGTAGAAGTACATAGGGGTCTACCTGATAGCAATATAAAGAAACATTGGCTACAGTACAGAGAGAGGTTCATGGACTATTCTTGGGCTACAATAAGGATTTGTTAAAGGTTTAGGACTTGATGCACACTGTAAGTTGTAGGACTATGCAAGGTAGTGGATAAGATTCATCATGTTGTTGCTAGACAAGTATCAAGAGTGATGTATGCCACCTATAGGGCCAGGCCATGCCTGAATCACCCAGACTATTAATATTTCCTCAGACTCTCCCCCCTAGATCTCCATCCTTAGGTTTGTTTCTTTCTTAGGGGAGATATAAGAATATACTTTATAGTCTGGTGACCTTGGCACTGCCTATATGACTGAAACCACACCACATCCTAGGCCCCTAAGCTATAGAACCCCTCTTTGGGGCAGAGGTCACATGTACATGGAAAAGAGCATCTGTGTAGTTAGGCTCGGATCTTCCTTCTGCACAGGGAACTGTCTTACCCGGGGACTTTGTTTTTTCTAAAAATTTTACTGCACTCAACAGTGTCTAAAAAAAAACTGCCTGGGGTCAGACTCTAGCAGCTTGAACCAACATCTTCTAAGTAAGGCATGTTGGAAAGTATTTCCTTTTTGCTTCATGAGAATTGGTACTCTGGCTGTCTTGGCATTTGGACCTTATGGTCTACACCACTGTGTGGGGAAATGCAGCCTTCCACCTTGGGCTCCCAGACCCTGCCCTTTACCGCTGCACCTCACCTCACAGGCCAAGCTTGTCTCTACCATGCAGGAGCCTAATCTCACCCCTCACACACACACAGATTTCCCAACACAGGACTTAACAAAAGCATTCTCTATGAACCAGCCATCCACCAGGACAGTCCTATTTCAACATACTCTCCTCAGGAACCTCTTTCTCTTTAGAAAAACGTAACTTCTTCTGTCACCACCTGCATCCAGCATTGTGCTTTCGGAGTGTCTTGAACAATACCTGTGCAGGCAAAAATACTCAGCAATTGGGCCCATCTATAGAAGTCACACGAGGTCATGGCTGGCATGGATGCTAGGTATTAGAGGCTAGGCTTGAGTACCCAGCAGGTGTACATGCATAAGTCTGTCCTTGTATGAGGCCCATCAGAAATTCCACATAGTTGTCTGACCCAACAAGCCCACTTGTGTGTGGTGGGCCAAGCACTCAACCTTGATGGAGGTGGACAAGCACAACTAAATGGCTTTCCTTGGGGTGGCCTCAAAACTGAAGAAGTAAGGCTAGAAGGTGCTCTTGGAATAAATGGGTCCAACAGTCACATATGCCTGGTTCTGGCCCTAAAGCCATCATGCATGAAAAAGACCAGGATGAATCAGAATTGCTGACTGACACCATGCTCATCATGTGGTTCAAGGCTGACCCTCAGTGTACCCAGATGTCAGATCACGAAGAGAAGACACCTATGGAACAACAGGGAAGTGAGACTCAGCACAACATGGGCTATCCTGTAACCCAATACCTCCGCACAAACTTAGGTGTACAGTAACCATGATGATGCGCTGAGACCCTCCTTACCATGAAGGTGGGTCACTCCTAGTTAGGCTGCCAGTAAAAAACACATTTCTGCATCTGAAAAAGAAAGGATGACTATACCGTATGCTGCAATGAGTGTGGCTGGTCAGGAGTGAGGACAGGAGAAAGAGCAGAGGGTTGGGGGAATGCAGAAGAGGAACCTTCCTTGCTGCATTTGTATATGCAGGAAGCACAGAGCACCTGAGCATTGAAAGATGTGAACTGGAAACTCTGCTCCTAAGGTCTAGGAAGGAGAAGAACACCCACAACCCTTGTTTAAATGGTCCTACCGATAAAAATATGGGCCATGGGAGAATGTCTGCACTACTGAGACAGGGTCCCTACACTCTTCACCAGATACATGCTAACCTGTCTATTCTCTCTGATTACCTGTTGGCCCTCCCTGAGAAACTTCTGGGGCCTCTTTCTGTGTGATGGGAAATTCAGGCTCCAGAAGTCCCCCTATGGACTTAGATGGTTCCCAAGTAGCTAATGACACAGCTATAGGGAGCTATACCTCACAGTAATCCTCACAAACCCCTCTTTTACTAGAGGGTGGCCACAGACTGAGTGACAACACTTCCAAAAATGTAAGACCCAGTCACTCAGCTAGGGAAATAAACCTCACTGCAATCTCAAAGATAACCATCCGTCAAAGGTGGGCACAGCTAGTGAGACATCACTTCCTGAAGGGTCCTATACTGGGTCCTGATACTAAGTCACTCATCTAGGCAGATAGATCCTACAGTAACCAACTTCTGCCCATAAGAAAATCCCTCTCACCCTAGAGGGTGGGCACAGCTAGCAATAACACTTCCTGAAGGGTCCTATAGTGAGTCCTGATACTAAGTCACTCAGCTACTGAGTAACTCACACTCAATCCCACCTCTCACCCTCAAAACAAATCCCTCTCACCCTCGAGGATGGGCACAACTAGCAACTCCCTGTCAGGAGTAAACTCCACAGGGAAGGAAGGAAATGGGGACCCAAATTAGGTCATCCAGTATATCCCTAGGAAAGGTCCCCCAGAATAGCGGGCAGGAGCTTTTGCTGCAAGCCCAGAGACCTGCTTTGTACCAACTATTCCTCACAGACAGAACTATGCGCCCCAGGACACCAGAGATTTGGAGTCAATGTTGGGAGAAATCCTCACAGTGAACGAAGCAAAGGGGACAGACTTAAGCCACCCAGTATATCTCTGGAAAAGGTCATGCAGACTGGCCCAACAAAGGGACCTACTGTGCACCAGATAGCCCGCTGTTTCCAGGAGAGTGGTACTCACCAGCCACAGATTACCACTTGGGTACTGGGGCATAGAGCCCCAACCTCAGACCTACAAAAGCCCGGGATCCCTGAGATCAACCCCCAGATACTGTTCCAACGGGCAACCAGTTATCCCTAACAAAACTGACCAAACCAAGGGACACACAGGTTACAGCAGCACCTCAGCATCTCACTAAATTACAGCAAGAAACCCAGAAGCAGGGAAATTGTCTCCAGGACTTCTCCAGGTGAGAGAAGAGCCCTCTCAACTAACAAGGACCACAGTTACCACTCAGGTCTCTATGGCTGAAGTGAGCTGTGGCAACTCCTGAAAAACACCAGCCATCCAGTGACTACCCAAAAAGTTGAGGAGGCTTCCTTCCGGAAGAAAACATATTCCTGCCAAGGGGATTCTCTCCACCACAGGATTCCAGGAACCACCAGATACTAACTCCAAGCACCTATGATAGCCCAATGTGTAGAGGCCGGCATAAAAGCTCAACCAACAAAAGACAGAGCAATATGGCATCTACAGAATCCAGCCATCCAGGGACGAAAAGCCCTGGACACCCCAGCATAAATGAAATTCAAGAAAATGACCTAACATCTATGCTCATGAAGAGGATAACAGAGGAAACAAATAAAATGTGTAAAGACCTAGAGGAAGATAAACTCAAACAGATTATGGCCATCCATAAAGAAACAGAGGAAGATAAAAAAAAGCAGATTATGGCCATAGATCAAGAAATAGAGGAAGATAAAAACAAACAGATTATGGCCAGCCAAGAAGAAAGACAGAAAGTTGCAGCCAAACACTTTGTGGCCTTTAGAGAGGAAATACTTAAATCACTGAATGAAATAAAAGAACCACAGGATTGTTCAAACAAACAGCTGAAGGAATTAAAAAAAAAAAAAAAAACAGGAAAATACAGTCAGACAGGTGAAGGAAATCAACAAAACAGCTCAAGATCTGAAGATAGAATTGGAAAAATTAAAGAAAACACAAATGGAGGAAATTATGAAGAGGAAGAACTTAGGAAAAAAACAGTAACTACAGAGGTAAGCATAAGCAACAGACTACAAGAGATAGAAGAAAGAATCTCAGGTGTGGAAGATACAATGGAAGAAATCGATGCATCTTTCAAAGAAAATGTTAAATCTAAAAAATTCCTGACACAGACCATCCACGAAATCCAAGACAACATAAAAAGACAAAACCTAAGATTAATAGAAATAGAGGAAAAAGAAGATTCCCTCCTCCAAGGCCCAGAAAATGTTTTCAACAAAATCAATGAAGAAAATTTCCCCAACTTTAAGGAGAGGCCAATAAGAATACAAGAGACCTACAGAACACCCAATATATTAGGCCAGAAAAGAAAATCCTCCCGCTACAAATAATCAAAAGAGTAAGTATACAAAACAAAGAAAAAATACTAACTGCTGCAAGGGGAAAAGGCCAAGTAACATATAATGGCAAACCCATCAGAATCACACATGACTCCTCAACAGAAACTATGAAAGCCAGAAGGTACTGGACAGATATCATGCAGACCCTAAGAAAACATGGATGTCAGCCCAGGTTACTATACCCAACAAAACTCTCAGTCCTCATAGACAGAGAAAACAAGATATTCAATGACGAAAACAAATTTCAACAATGCCTACACACAAATCCAGTGTTATAGAAGACACTAGAAGGGAAAATACAGCCCAAGAAAACTAGCTACTTTCACGGAAACACAGGAAATAATTAACCTCACTACAGTAAAACAATAAGGAACCAAGCACACAACCTTATGACCACAGCCAACATCAAAATGAAAGGATCTAAGAGATACTGGTCATTAATCTCTCTCAATATCAATGGACTCAATTCTCCAATAAAAAGACTCAGACTAACAAGATGGACACATAAACAAGACCCAGCAATCTGTTGCATACAAGAAACCCACCTAAGTCACAAAGATAGATTTTACCTGAGGATAAAGGGTTGGAAAAAAGATTTCCAAGGGAATGGACCCAAGAAGAAAGCAGGAGTAGCCATTCTAATACCTGATAAAATAGACTTTCAACCAAAATTAATCAAAAGAAATGGTGAAGGACAGTTCATACTCAACAAGGGAAAATTCCTTCATGAAGACATCACAATCCTGAATGTCTATGCCCCAAATAAAAGGGCACCCACATTTGTAAAAGAAACAATGATAAAACTTAAACCACACATAGATCCCCACACATTAATAATGGGAGACTTCAAAACCATACTCTCAACAAATGACAGGTCCACAAAACAGAAATTAAACAAAGAAACAATATCTCTAACAGAGGTCATGAATCAAACGGACCTAACAGACATTTACAGAACCTTACACCCAAACACAAAATAATTTACCTTCTTCTCAGCACCTCATGGAAACTTCTCCAAAATAGACCATATAGTGGGTCACAAAGCAAGCCTCAACAGATAGAAGATTGAAATACTCCCTTGTACCTGTCTGATCACCATGGAATAAAGTTATACCTGAACAACAAGAGAAAAAGCAAAAAGCCTACACACATATGGAAATTGAATAACTTGCTACTAAATGACAGCTGGGTCAGGGAAGAAATATAGAAAGAAATTAAGAAGTTCCTAGAATACAATGAAAATGAAGGCACAACATACCCAAACTTGTGGGACACAATGAAAGCAGTGCTAAGAGGAAAGTTCATAGCACTAAGTGCCTTCAAGAAGAAATTAGAGACAGCTAATTCAAGCAACTTAATGGCTCACCTGAAAACCCTAGAAAAAGAAGAAGCAGACACACCAAAAAGGAGTAGACGGCTGAAAATAATCAAACTCAGGGCTGAAATCAATAAATTAGAAACAAATAAAACAATTCAAAGAATCAATGAAACCAGGAGCTGGTTCTTTGAGAAAATCAACGAGATAGACAAACCCTTAGCCAAGGTAACTAAAAGGCAGAGAGGCAACATCCAAATCAACAAAATCAGAAATGAAAAGGGGGACCTAACTACAGACACTGAGGAAACCCAAACAACCATTAGGACTTACTTCAAAAGTCTATATGCTACAAAATTTGAAAATATACATGTATTGGACAATTTCTTGAACAATTCCACTTACCAAAACTGAATCAAGACCAGGTAAACCAATTAAATAATCCTATATTCCCCAAGGAAATAGAAGCAGTCATTGAAAGTCTCCCATCCAAAAAAA
>REGO01000900.1:445986-467925 GCA_010120015.1 Rhombomys opimus
CTCAAGTACACAATAAGGACATTTGCTCAACCATGCTTGCAGCAGCTTTATTTGTAATAGCCAGAAGCTGGAAAAAGCTCAGATGCCCTTCAACTGAAGAATAGCTCCAAAAATTGCGGTACGTCTACACAATGGAATATTCCTCAGCAATGAAAAACAAAAACAAAAAAAATCATTAAATTTGCAGGTAAATGGTGGGACCTGGAAAGGATCATCCTGAGTGAGCTGTCGCAGAAGCAGAAAGACACACATGGTATATACTCACTCATATAAACATGTAATATAGGATAAACCTACTTACATCTGTACATCTAAAGAAACAATCAAGAGAGAGGATCCTGACTAAAATGCTCAATCCCCATCTCAAAAAGCAAAGAGGAAGGACATTAGAAGAACAAAAAAGGAAACAAGCTAGAAACCCGCCATGGAGGGCCTCTGAAAGACTCTGCCCTGCAGACTATCAAAGCAGATGCTGAGTCTTATGGCCAACTGTTGGGCCGTGTGCATGGAATCTTATGTAAGAAGTGGGAAATAGTAAGATCTGGAAAGGACAGGAACTCCACAAGGACAGCAACAGAACCAGAAATTCGAACACAGCGGTCTTCTAGGAGACTCATATTGCAACCAATTACTATGCATGGAGATAACCTAGAACCCCTGCACAGATGTAGCCCATGGCATTTTAGTGTCCAAGTGGGTTATATAGTTATGGGAAGAGGGACTGCCTCTCACATAATCTAATTGGCCTGCTCTTTGATCACTTCCCCCTGAGGGGGGAGC
Source organism: Rhombomys opimus (assembly GCA_010120015.1). Lineage (NCBI taxonomy): Eukaryota > Metazoa > Chordata > Mammalia > Rodentia > Muridae > Rhombomys > Rhombomys opimus. The sequence goes on from REGO01000900.1 coordinate 446,767, forward strand.
AGTCTTACCAGGACACAGAATATGACAATGCAGCCACACCTTATGAGATCTGATATACTAAAATCAGAAGGAAGGAGAGGAGGATCACCCCTATCAGTGGACTTGGGGAGTGGCATTCGTGAAGAAGAGGGTGAGAGGGTGAGATTAGGAAGGGAGGAGGGAAGGCCTTATGGGGGGATAAAAAGCAAATAAAATGTAATTAATAAAAATAAAATAAAATAAATAAAAAAATACAAGGGCATGAGATATGAGTACCTATCCTCTCCCTTACCTTGCTTAGGCCAACTTGCAATCAAGCATGTGTGAATGGGAAATTGTGATCCTCAGGCCTAGAAGGAACATAAACTTCCACATACCTGTTTTAAGGAGGTCCAACTGTGGAAGTGTGGTTCTCGATGAATGTAGCCTATGCCCAAGGACTTCAGCAAGGGCACTGTGGCAGATCCATAGTCCTTCTGCAAGCATACAAACTGTCATGCCTGCTCTGCTCACACCCTGCATGGTATCAAAACCTTCCCACATCACCCTTCCTCAACTTGTCCATTCCACTGTGCAATTCAAGCTTCACACCTCCACCTCAGGGACTATCCTGTGTCCCAATTCCTAGACATTCACTTATAGGGACATACACAATTCAACACAATCCCTGAGACCCTCTTTCTCCTCCAGGGTGTTGCCAGGTATTCCTTACTCTAGGAAAGTAATCTACACCTCTGCTGTGTGTGAGCCTAGAGAGCAATGCTATTCCACCTTTCATAACACCCACCAGCACCAGTACCACCATATACTCAACTCCCAGCCCCCAATAAGCATGTATGATTGTTTTGGAGCTTTCTGTTTGCTGGCATAAACTGGGGACTCACCTAGGATGGGCCAAAAATCACCTATGCTCCCTATTTTCAATGCCTACACATGTGGAAGTATGGACCTGTGCAGAATCTCTGGAGTACCCAAAGGGTACTGAGAGAGCCTTGTGAAAGGTCCTCAATTTCCGCAGGAGCATGCAGGCTCTTTTTTCCACTCCTTAGATTCCCTAACAGCTTCACAAAGCATTCCCAGGCATCGTTTTTTGACTTTGTCCACTCTAAGGTAGAAGGGAGGCCCATGACATCTCCTCATGGGCACTAATACCTAGTCTGTCACCTATAGAGAAAAGCTTCAGGACAATCACCAAGACCCTCCTTTTCCAGGATTAGTCCGCAAATGCATAAGCTAAAGATGCTGGCCTCTATAGAATAGCAGCCATGCATGAGACTAGCCCTATGTATTCCTAAATGGACCCCAACAAGCAATCATAGGAGTATAATTTGGGGCTTGAAAATATGAGTGCTTGACTTATGTCTGTGGTTGTGTAAGTGCCCTGAACCTTAGTAAAAACGGTCTGTCCAAGTGTTACTGGTGCCTGCTTCTCTGGAGGAACCATGTGTCTAGGGACAACTGCAAAGAACACAAGGGGCAGAGACAGGAGGACCTCAGGATCCAAGGTACAGTCTTGTGCATAGACTTTTTTGGATTGTAGTCGTTAGGGTCCCCTTTCTGAATGCTTCCAAGACCTTTGTCCAATCAGAAGTGTAAATAAGACTCATGTCCATCACTGTATTGTTCAGCTTGGACTCTGACACATCCTGGTGCTCCTGTCCTCCCCCAAGGGCACCATGGGCACTATGCCTCACCACCAATCATCTGTGCATTCCTGGAGTATGTGAAATCCAGGCTAAGTGAGAGAATTTTCAATGGCATATCTACTGTGGGTAGGACCTTTGTGTACACCAGAACAGGAAATCCTATATCAGCCCATCACACAGTCACACCATTGCTAGGTCTATGAGCCTCTCCCCTGAATAGAGGCATTTGATCAAATATTGGTATGCAAAGCCCACCATAACCACAGGCACAGTGCAAAGACCCTTAATTAACCCCTTATGATGAAGAGGTAGGCCAAGCATGTATGCTCATGCAACAGAATAACAAACCCTAAGAAGGAAATACACTGCCACTCCATGAATATTGGAAGCTTTTTCAGTGAAGTCATTCAGGCAAAACCTACTGTAAGGATCCATGTATGTGCCAAGAGAAGAATAGAAAAACCCTGAAGAGCTGAAATTTCCAAAATGATATCCTCTAATCTTCTGAGAAAACATCTCACTGGATGCAGGACTGGGTGCATAGACTAGTAGTCATGCCATTGACAGCTTAATGGAAATTTTTCCTGTGTGCCACTAGAAGAGAATGAGGGGGTACACAGTGAGTGTGTGTCCCTGTGTGCATGCACATGTGCACATGCATTTTTGTGTGTATGTATGAGTGTGACTGTGTCTGTGTGTGAATTTGTGAATGTATCTGATAGGTGTGTGATAAGCACGTGTGTGTTGTGTGGATGAGTGTGTTGGTTTATATGAGAGATCCTCCAGAGCCTGGTGTTTTTGTAAATGTGCTTCCTGATAGATGGCATTATTTGGGATTTGTTTGGGAAGTGTACCACTTTTGGAAAAAATATGTGACTGGCGGTGGGCTTTGAGGTTTCCAAAGCTTCCTGCCATTTGAATTTAGACCAGTGCCCTTCCTGTTTGAGATTTAAGATGGATTTTGAGTTCCTGAGCTACTTTCTATCGTTCGCAGGTCCAAGATCCTCCTCGTTTTCTGCCAAGTGACCTAAAACACTAATTTGCACCTGGAGAAGCACCATGCCTGTTTTCTGAATTCTAGCAGGTGAAAAGGTATCCTTTTCAGATGTATTCTTATGTTGGAATGCAAAGTAAAATCTGTTATTTCTTGTCTTACCTTGTCCCCAAACCTCTATGGTCAATGTCCCTGCACCTTAGAATAAGAACATCATCTTCTGTAGTGTGTACATGCTTGCTTTCTTTCAAGCCTGCAGCTGCAGGGCATGGTGACAGAGATGCAAGTGAACAGTCAGACTCACGGGGGATTAGTACTTCCTGATTTCCACAGGGAACTGGCTACTGGGAGAGAATGTTTTCTATGACACAGTGGTTGCCATGAAAACAGGAACAAGCCATTCTTTCCTGGTTACAGGTGCAGTTGGGAAGGATACTCACAGAACAGAGAGGTGAGCTCAGTACACAGACACACAAAGCACATAAGTAGGTACAGGCAGACAACCTGAACGAGTGTGTGAGCTGAACCTGTGAGTGTGCCCTGTGTGTCTGTGTGATTTATCATAGGACAGGAGATGTTCTCACTACTATTTTTTGAAGTTAAGCACCAAGGACCATGCCCTGTCCCTTTGCCCTCAGGTGAAACAAACTATGGTGCCATCTTTGTTATTTCAGTCCCTGAAAGCATAGTTGGCCAACACATGTACATGGATGTCTCCTCCCTTCTTGGCAATAATTGGCACTGGTGCTATTAACAGAATGACTACATTTGTCTGAGAGCACCTTAACCCTAGATAGCTGTGGATTTTGTTTCCTAGAGAGAAGCTGGAACCCATTTAAAGAAGAGTTATATGGGGGTAGGCACCCAATGGGCTGAGATCAAGGCTTAGGAGTTGGAGGAGAGTGCTGACTTGCAGTTCCCTTGGAAGATTGCTGATGTCAAGTGGTGATACTCTTTGGGCCTGGATACTTGACACAGGAAATAATAAAGGCCTCCAAAAGATAGCTTCCTCTATTATGGACACTAACCACATTTAGGCAGACTGAGGTAAAAAAAAAAAAAAATTAGTGCAGTATGAACACCTGAGGAGGGGTCATACTTTGTTCCTTCAAGAAGCATTTTTTGCCTGTGTCTGAGATTTTACAGGACTCAGAGTTTTGTTAAGCACCAGCTGGGCATTACAGGGTGTGCAGCAACAGTTAACCCATGACGCACCAGCACATATGGATCCCTCTGAGTATCTCTGCTCCTGTGTGTGAGCAATATACACTGGTCCCTTCTTGCACCCTCTCATCAGACTGCCCCTCACCCATGTGTATGACTTTTTACAAACAGGGAAGTTTGCTCCAATCTGGAGAAAATGTGAACAGAGTTTGCACAGAACCACTCTGTACAAGTTCTTTGTTAAAAGTACTTAGGTCTCAGGGTAAAAGCACCTTCTGAGAGAAAGTTTTCAGGATTCCGTCTTCAGCACTTCCCCTAGTGCCTCTGGAGAAGATAGTGCTATTTTCACAGGAAAGGTAACTATCACAGAAATTTCAGCAAAGAGTTGATTGTATGGAATGGCCTGGAAGCAGGTGATGCCCATAACAGTAGAGGTGACAATAGATAACATTTAAGCTATCTGCAGGAGGGACAAGAACTTTTATATGCTCTACAATAAAAGGCCTAAACAGACAGAATACACACTGGAGGTTGCGTGTGGAGTGTGGCCTGATATGAGTACACACTTTATGACTGGGTTATAAATGTGGCATGGATACCCTGGCTAGTGGGTTTGAACACACACTTGGTTTTCCCAGATATATTTTCTAACTGAAGTATGTAGGTCTGTGAACGGCCTGCCTGAGGGAAGGTGAAGAATGTACAAGCCTGCCCAAGGGTAGGAAGGGTGCATTTTACAAATGTTACACACACATCTGTGATTTCTATGGGTACCATGTGAATCATGGTTTCTGGATGGTGGGGCTGTGGTTGAGCTTCATGGTTCTCATTCAGCCTTGTTGGAGGGCATGTTTGAGGAAATTCCAGCAGAAGTCAGCTTAATGTAACAGAGGGGCTTATGTTTTCCTCTGTGTCCTCAGGAGACACCTGTGTCACAATGCCCAGGACTACAAGGGGATCACATCAGAGGAAGACAACCAGCCCTGTTAGATGACAAATCCTTATCAGAGGAAGTGTTCCTCTGGTGATCTCTAAATTTGGCTCCAATTGTCCACCTTACAGATTTAGTATTGAATCATCCAGCAGGTTTGGCCTGAGACACAACTAACCACCTTTATGTAGATAGCCACTTTACAAATTATGATATCAGAGTTGACTTCAGTAAGGCTTGGATTGGAATGCTATAGTAGAGAAACTAAACAAGTGCTTGTGAATAAGGGGCTAGCATTTACCACCTGTAGTTTATGGATAAAGAGGTTAGGAAGGAAAGGACTGAGGCATTGAAGAGAATGTAATTTAACCCCAATATTTCTGAAAAGTTAGGAATTCAGAAGAAAAGTTCTGTGGTCCCTATGCTCTGTGTGCCTACACTTATAGAGAGGACATGTAATAATGGGGGTTCCCAAGAAGAGCTCTGTCTTGGGAGCCCTGAGTCCACATTGTTCTGCCTGACTGTGCCTCCTGATGCCTGAGTAATGGCAGGAATCAAAATTGCATCCTGGCATGAACAGAAAGCATGTGAGCCATTTTGGTTCTTCCTCTGTGTTGTAATCCTTCTTGCCAAGCACAGTAATTCTCTTTTGAGATTCAGATATATGTGGTTTCCTTCAGGTATGGCTGACATGCACACTGCTAATAGGATATTTGCTGGCTCAAGGCAGAAGCAGGCAGGAACAGAGTAACTACCACCCTAATCACACACACACAAACACATGAGCACACACACACACACACACAGAGAGAGAGAGAGACAGAAACAAAGACAAAAAGACAGAGACAGAGACAGAGAGACAGACAGATAAAAGAGAAAGGAAGAGAGAGAGAAGAAAAGTATGAGATTCCACTGAGAAGAGCAAGGAGAAAGGAATATGTTGAGAGGGACAGTGTGGAGGAACATGAACAGGCGAGCTATGCTACAGATGCGATTGCATACTACCAGACTTAAGGAAGGGCAAGTGACCATTAATGTTATCAAGGAACGGCTTTAATTTCCTAACTATTTGAGATATTATAGATTAAAATTACTGTACAGGTGTTGTAGGCAGGAGAGGTCAGTGGTCTACGGTCTGTTTTAGAAACAGTGCCCACCACAGGCAGATATGGGTGTGCAGGGCCTACTACCTTGACATTGTAGCAGGAGGGTGCATGGGTCCAACAGAGACACTTGTCTCCCTCTCTGACCTTCAGATCTAGGTAAGAGCCTGTATATTGGGTATAAAATGGGTAGATGTTTACAACTATTTTGAAACATATGGTTCACTATTGCAACATGCAAGATTGTATGGGTCAAATTGGCTGTGAAGCTGTCAGTGAGATATAAGTTATTTAAGATGGGATATAGAAAAACAATTTAATTAGGGAGAATCATCACCTGCTTAAACATTGGGAGAGGACATTGATAGTCTGAATGAAGAGCAGGGTTATGTATGCCCAGGAAATATTTCTTGAATAATTCTAGGTATGCTACTGCTAATGGATATTGCCTGTTGGAGAGAAGACAGGAAGGTGTGGTGGGATGATTCTCAGGTGTAGGGTGTGGGATCCTGAAGAAGAACTGAAATGATTACTACAATGTGCAGGCAGCCATTCTAAGATGGAAGAGTTCCTGTTTTATCTAATGAAGAACACACTGAATATGGAAAAACAAGTGCTGAATGTGGAGATACTTATCTGGCTATACCCTGGAAAGTGAAATGGGAGTAAAATGGGGATTGAGGGTTCGAAAGTGGACAGGTGAGGGAATCTCAAAGTGTCATGTGTATAGATGTAAATAGAGTACTGCCTGTTAGGAGCTTAGATAAACATTGACTTAAAGAAGGGAGGAAGTTTCAGAGTATCGGGGTCCAGATTTAAATTTTTTTGAAACACAGAGGAGCCTACTTAAATGATATAAGTGGTAGGACTATGCAAATTACTAGATAAGATTCAGTATGTTTTCATGAGACATGGATCAAGATTATGTTAGTGGGTACTCAACAGGCTTGACCCTGGAAATGACACAGAAAACTAAGTATGGAGTGACATTGTATAGAAACCAGAAAGGGGGCTAGGGCTCCTTGCAGAAACCTAGATATTCGCTCTAGCACATGACAGCATGGTGAAAATAGGCAGGAACTCAGGAACTGGGACCCTACAAAAGGACAGAAGTCAGTACTTCTGGAACAAGCATGTATGCTAGTGTTGTCATTAAATGTTCTAAACAGTCTAGATCTTACTAGTCTTGGAAAACAATCATCTTGTATAAATAATTAATGGAGAGTCTGAACCAAAGAGGACAAGTGGTTATTAATCATCATATGGAGTGGGATGAGGTAAGCAGCACCAGAAATCACCAAAAGTGATTTACTCAGAGAAGGGTGGATTAGATGGAAGTCTAGATACTGTCCAGTGCACAGGAGAACCCGATTTAACTAGTAATCCTACAAGATGTTAGTGTGGTACTGGCTATGGGATCTAAATCAAATACAGCAGTGTTTGCGAAAAACAACAGTTCAGTGCAGATTTTACACAAAAAGCTGTGCCCAGCAGAACAATAAAATAAAAATAAGAAGTGATAGAGTGTAGGCTACACAGAGTGCCTGTAGATGGATTATTGTAGCACAAGTCATTGGAGAAGCCTAGAAGTTAGCTACAGTACAGTTGGCTTTTGAGATGAGTTTGAGCTTATGGAATTGGAACCCTACTGTGTAGAGGTTGCCACTGCATAGGTCTGGCAGACACACTAGCCAGGACTGTGGAACACAACTGATTTCTAAATGGATTTAGAAAACAAGTGTATAGTGAGGGATTGCTTATTATGCTCAAGCCTGGAAGAGGACATTAGAAGTGTGGGTATGGAGTAGTGTGATACATTGAGCAAAAAAGTTCCTCTGTGTATGTGCAGGTACCATAATGACTGCATCCTAAGTATTGGCTACAACTCTACTAGAAGTGATGCATCTAGGCGAGGACATGGGCTTTGCGGCTATATAGAAAACTAGGTAGTGTTGCTGTAAAGTACAGATGATAGGAATAAGCTAGCATATTGTCTGTTCAATATGTGTTAGATACAGAAGATCTATAAGATCAAATATCTGGTTGTAATTGAGTAAAAAACACACTATCCCATGGAGGAGGACATAGGAAGTCTGGGTATGTATTTGGTATTTAAGGGAGAAAAAATATGTACATGTGGACATTATGTAGGGCAGGTTCTGGTGGAAACCTATATGCTGGATACAAAACATGTTCCAATGTTGGGACTAAGCTCATGTGTTTGGGACACAATTGAAGCATTTGGTGTGCTATGGCAACAGGCAAAAATCCAAGTGTCCAAACTAGTCTGTGACACTGTCAGTGAAATACAAGATTTATATGGTTGGATGTGGAAAAACATGTGATGTGGGGGATACTAACCTGGGTAGACAGTGAGTGAGGGTGTGATATGTCTGAATAAGGAGTAGGGTTATGTATGCACAGCAAATATTTCATGAGTAGGTGCTGGTATGGTAGATGCAAAGGGAGTTTAGGAGTTTGCTACAGGACAGGAAGAAGTGGTGAGATGCTGCCGCTCTTTGAGATTTGGGATCTTGAAGTAGACCAGAAGTGACTACTGCAAGTTGTAGGCAGCCATTTTAAGATGGAACAGGGGGTATTTGTTATCTCGGTTACTTCTCAGTGTATGTGGAAAAATAAGTGAGCGTGAGGGTACTCAACTGCTTAGACCTTGGAGAGTAACAAAACTGGGATATAGAAAATCAGGATATGGGGCAGAGAGGTGAGTATAGATAAAGTCTCCTGTGTGTGGAAGTAAATAGAAGACTACCTGGTAGCAATATAGAGAAACAATGGCTACAGTACAGAGAGAGGTTCGTGGACTATTCTTGTGCTAGAATAAGGATTTGTTGAAGGTTTAGGACTTGGTGCATGCTATAAGTTGTAGGACTATGCAAGGTACTGGATAAGATTCATCATGTTGTTGCTACACATGTATCAAGAGTGATGTATACCACCTATAGGGCCAGGCCATGCCTGAATCACCCAGACTATTAATATTTCCTCAGACTCTCCCTCCCTAGATCTCCATCATTAGGTTTGTTTCTTGGTCACCAGAAGCCTTCCTTAGGGGACATGTCAGAATGTACCTTATAGTCTGGTGACCTTAGCACTGCCTATATGACTGAAACCACACCAAATCCTTGGCCCCTAAGCAATAGAACCCCTCTTTGTGGCAGAGGTCACATGTACATTGCAAAGGAGCATCTGTATAGTTAGGCCTGGATCTTCCTTCTGCACAGGGAACTGTCTTACCTGGGAACATCTTTTTCCAAAAATTTTACCGCACTTAACATTCTCTAAAATAAGCTGTCTGAGGTCAGAATGGTGCAGCTTGAACAAACCTTGTAGCTAAAGCATGTTGGGAAGGATTTCTTTCTTTCCTCATGTGGATGGTTATTCCAACTTTCATGGCATTTGGACCTTATGGTCTCCACAGCACTCTGTAGGGAACTTCAGCCCTCCACCCTGGAACCACAGACCCTTCTCTTGCCCCTGCACCTTAACACAGGCCATGATTGGCTCTACCATGCAGGAACCTAATCTCACCCCTCACACTCACACAGATTTCCCAACATGGGACTTCACCTAAGCTGGTTCCTCTATGAACCAGCCATCTACCAGCACAGTCTTATTTCAACATACTCTCCTCAGGAACCTTTTACTCTTTAGAAGAAGGTAACTTCCTCTACCACCATCTTCCTCCAGAATAGTGCTTTCTTAGAGTCTTGGACAACACCTATAAAGGCAAAAGAGCAGAGCAAGTGGGCCTAGCTGGTGCACTCACATGAGGGCATGGCTGGAATGGGTGGTAGGTGCTAGAGTCTAGGCTTGAGTACACAGCAGTTGTATGTGCATTAGTCTGTCCCTGTATGAGACCCCTCAGAAATTCCACATATTTGAGGTTGACACAACAGGACCACTTGGATGTGGTGGGCCAAGCATTCAACCTTTGTGGAGGTGGATCATCACAGATGAAAGGGTGTCCTGGGTGTGGCCTGCATACTCAAGAGGTAGGGCCAGGAGGTACTCTTGCAAAAAATGGGTCCACCAGTCACACATGTCTGGCTCAGGCCCTCCAGCTGTCATGCACAAAAGAGCCCAGGTTAAATTGGATATGGTAACTGACAACCCTGCTCATCTTGTGGTACAAGGTTGAATATCAGTGTACCCGGATATGCCATCTTGACCAAAGCATACGTATGGGGCAACAGGGAAGTGAGATTCCGGCTACCATGTGCTACTTTGGGCACCAATACCTCAGCCAAACTTAGGTGGACTAGTACCATGATGATGCCCTGAGACCCTTCTTACCATGAAGGTGGGTCACTCTTAGTTAGGCTGCCAAGAAAATACACATCTGGAAAAACAATGACAGCAATATCATATGGTGCACTGCATATGGCAGGACAGGGGTGAGGGAAAGAACAGGAACAAGGGAGGGGGAGGGAGCCAATGAGAAGGAGAGGAACATTCAGGTGCTGCATTTGCTTATGCAGGAAGCACGGACAACCTGAGCATTGAAACATGTGAACAGGAAACTCTGCTTCTAAGGTGTAGGAAGGACAATAACACTCACAACCCTTGTTTAAATGATCCTACCCATGAAACTATGGGCCATGGGAGAATGTCTGCACTACACAAATAGGGTCCCTAGACTCTTCACCAGATACATGCGATCATGCCTACTCTCTCTGATGACCTGTTGGCCCTCCCTGAGAAACCTCCAGGGCCTCTTTTTGTATGATGGGAAATTCAGGCTCCAGAAGATCCCTTGTGGACTTAGATGGTTCACAAGTACCTATTCATACAGCTATAGGGAGATATACCTCACACAAATCCTCCCAAACCCCTCTTTCCCTGCAGGGTGGTCACAGCATGAGTGATTTCACTTCCATAAGTATAAGACCCAGTCACTCAGCTAGGGAAATACACCTCACTGCAATCTCAAAGTTCATCATCCCTCAAAGGTGAGCACAGCTAGTGAGACATCACTTCCTGAGGGGTCTTATAGTGGGTCCTGATACTAAGTCACTCAGCTATTGAGATGTAACTCTCACTCAACCTTGTACCCTACCCTCAAAACAAATCCCTCAAGGATGGGCACAACTAGCAAGGAGTCACTTTTGGATGGGTACTACCCCGGGTCCCAATACTAAGTCATTCATCTGCAGAAATGGGTCTTCTCACTGCAAACTTCCTAAACACTTCTTACCCTTGATGGTAGTCACAATTTTGAGAATCACTTCAGGAAGGGTTAAAACAGGGTGAAAATGTGTGTTCATGTGTGAGACTGACCAATCCTTTTTGCTTTCTGAGGCCCACCTAGAAATAGTGCATGTGTGACTTGGAGGTAGGAGTCACACATGCTTCACCAAGAAATCATTGTGTTAAGGCCTTTAAGGGACATGATAAAGCCATACCCTTTTTCAAATGGGCTCATGTGTGTACATGTGGACTGAGAGAACATGTGTAGTACACTAAAATATCAGAAAGAGCCATGAGAAGACCCTGACTACCTCCTCAGGCAACATGTGCTGCCTGGCCCACTGCTCTCACAACCTGCATTCCTCACAAAATGTTCCTAGACCATCCTCCTGAGGCCTAGGCCATGTGGAATTCAGGCTCTAGACATCAGTTCAGGAAATGACCCTGGGTCTATAGTCCTGTTCACTCACTAGAGGAACAAACCTCCCCACTGTTGCCCAGAACTCTGCTTCCCCTTGAGAAGGTGATCACAGCTTACTGGATCTCCCTTTGTAGAGGATTTGGTCTCTGTGGAAAAACAAGGACATGAGATATGAGTGTCTATCTTGTCCTTTTCCTTGGTTAGACCCACTTACAATCAAGCATGTGTGAATGGAAAATTGTGCTCCTCAGGCCTGGAAGGAACTGAAACTCCCACATATCTGTTTTAAGTAGGTCCAAATTTGGAAGTGTGATTCTGGATCAATATATCCTATGCCAAAATATTTCAGCAAGGGCACTGTGGCTGATTCATAATCCTGCAGGCACACAAACTGTCACACCTGCTCTGCTCACACCCTGTATGGTATCAAAACCATCCAACACCACCCTTGCTCACCTGTCCACTCCACTCTGGAAGTCAGACTCCACAACTCCAACTCAGGGACTGTCCTGGGTACCAATACATAGGCATTGACCTATAGGGCCATACATAGGTCAATAAAATCCCTGAGACCCTTTTTCTTCTCCAGGGAGGTACCAAGTATTCCTTATATTGGGAAAGTAATCTACAACCCTGCTGTGTGAGCCTGGACAACAATGGTATTCCAACTTTCACAACCTCCACCAGCACCACTACTAAAATATACTCAACCCCCAGCCCCCGTTTAGCATGTATGCTTGTCTTTAGAGCTTTCAATTTTGCTGGCATAAACTGGGGACTCACCTAGGATGGGCCAAAAATGCCCCAATCACCTATGCTCCCCATTTCAATATCTTCACATGTGGAAGTATGTACCTGTGCAGAATCTCTGGAGTACCCAAATGGTACTGAAAGAGCTGAGTGGAAGGTCCCTAATTCCCAAAGAAACACACAGGTTTTACTTCCCACTCCTTAGAGTCCCTAACAGCTTCACAAAGCTTTCCCAGGCAGCGTTTTTTGACTTTGTCCACTCTAAGGTGAAAGGGAGGTCCATGATGTTACCTCATGGAGCCCAATATATTGTCACTCACTTATAGAGAAAAGCTTCAGGACAATCACCAAGCCCCTCCTTTTCCAGGATTAGTCCTCAAATGCATAAGCTAAAGATGATGGCCTCTATAGAATGGCAGCCATGCAGGGGACTAGCCAAAGGTGCTCCTAAATGACCCCCGTCCAGTAATCATAGGAGTATAACTTGGGCTTTAAGATGTGCGTGCTTGACTGGTGTCTGTGGTTGTGCAAGTGCCCTGGGCCCTCGTAAAGCCCTTCTGTCTAAGCATTACTCATGCCTGCTTCTCTGGAGGACCCATGTGTCCTCTGACTACTGCAAAGTACACAAGGGGCAGAGATAAGAGGTCCTCAGTAGCCAAGGTACAGTCTTGTGCATAGCCTTTTTAGGACTGCAGTGCTTAGGATCCCCTTTCTGATTGCTTCCAGGAGCTTTGTGTAATCAAAAGTGTAAGACTCATGTCCATCACAGTATTGTTCAGCTTGGGCTCAGACACTCCCTGGTGCACCTGGCCTCTCCAAAGGGACCCATGGGCACCATGCCTCACCACCAAACATGTGCACATGCATGGAGTATGTGAAATCCAGCCCTTGCTGAGGTAATTTTAAATGAAGTATATACTGTGGGGAGGACTTTGTGCTCACCAGAACGGGAAATACTATATCAACCTATCACTCAGTCACTCCACCACTATGTCTGTGAGCCTCTTCGCTGAAGAGAGGCATTTGCTTAAACATCGGTATGCAAAAACCCACAGCAGCAGCAGGCACAGTGCAAAGATCCTGAAATAACCTCTCATGATAAAGATATAGGCCAAGCATGTATTCTCATGTAACAGAATACCCAACCCTAAGAAGGAAATAGACTGCCACTCCATGAATATTGGAAGGTTTTTCAGTGAAGTAGTTCAGGCAAAAGACACTGTAAGCATTCATGTAAGTGCCAAGGCAAGAATAGAAAAACCCTGAAGACCTGAAATTTCCAAGATGATATCATCTAATATGCTGAGAAAACATCTCACTGAATGCAGGGTTGGGTGCATAGAGCAGTAGTCATGCCTTGGACAGCTTAATGGAACATTTTCCTGTGTGCCTGTTGAAAAGGGTGGGGGTAGGTGGGCAGTGAGTGTCTGTCTCTCTGTGTGTGCATGTGTGTACATGCATTTGTTGTGTGTGTATATGTGTGAGTGTGATTGTGTCTGTGTGTGAATTTGTGAAAATGTGTGATAAGTGTGTGTGATAAATGTGTATGTGTTGTGTGGATGAGTGTGTTGGTTTATATGAGAGCCTGGGTTTTTTGCATATGTGTTTCATGACAGATGGCACTGTTTGGTATTTGTTGGGGAAGAGTACCACTATTGGAGAAATTATGTCACTGGGGATGGGCTTTGAGGTTTCCAAACATTCCTGCCATTTAGAGGTTTTTCTGTGCTATTCCTGCTTGAGATTTAAGATGGATTTCGAACTCCTGAGTTATATTCTATCCTGCGCAGGTCCATGGTCCTCCTCATTTTCTGCCAAGTGACTAGAACACTAATTTGCACCTGGAGAAGCAGCATGCCTGCTTTCTGAATTCTAGCAGGTGAAAAATTGTCCTTTTCAGATGTGGCCTTATTTTATAAGAATGCAAATTGGAATGTGACATCTCTTGTCTTCCCTTGTACCAGAGCCTCTATAGTCAATGGCCCTGTAACCTAAAATAGGAGCATAATCTTCTCTAGTGTGTACATGCTTATTTTCTCTCAAGCCTACAGTTGTAGGGCATTGTGACATAACTAGGTGACAGAGATGTAAGTGAACAGTCAGACTCCTGGGGGGATTAGTACTTCCTGATTTCCGTGGGAACTGACCACTGGGAGAGAATGCTTTCTATAACACAGTGGTTGCCATGAAAACAGGAACAACCCATTCTTTCCTGGTTACAGGTGCATTTGGAAAGGATACTCACAGACCAGAGAGGTGAGCCCATTACACAGGCACACAAAGGGCATAGGAAGGTACGGGCAGGCAACCTGAATGAATATGTGAGCTGATTCTGTGAGTGTGCCCTGTGAGTCTGTGTGCTTGATCATGGGATAGGTGAGGGTCTCATTACTAATTTTTGAAGTGAAGCCGCAAGGACCACACCCTGTCTCTTTGTCTCAGGTGACACCCCCTTTGATGCCATCTTTGTAGTTTCAGGCCCTGAAAGCATAGTTTGCCAACACATGTACATGGATATCTCCTCTCTGCTACCAGTAATTGGCACTTGTGCTATTGACAGAATGACTACATTTGTCTGACATTACCTTAACCCTAGATAAGTGTGGTTTTGTTTCTTAGAGAAAAGGTGGAAGCCATTTAAGGAGGAGTTATATTGGGGGAGGCACCCAATGTACTGGGGTCAGCACTTAGGTGAGGGAGGAGGCTGCTGACCTGGAGTTCCCTTGGAAGACTGTTGATATCAAGTGGAGATACTCTCTGGGCCTGGATATCTGACACAGGAAATAAAAAAGGCCTCCAAAAGACAGCTGCCTCTATACTGGACACTAACCACAGTTAGGCAGACTGAGGTTAAAAAATTGGGGCAGTATGAAAACCTGAGGAAGGGTCAGAATTTGTTCCTTTATTTATTTTTTTTCCTTTTTTTATTTTTCATTTTTATCAGTTACATTTTATTAATTCTATATCCCAGCCGTGCCCCGAACCCTCATTCCCTCCCAGTCCCTCCCTCACTCACTCATCACCACTGTGCCCCTTTCCAAGTCCACTGATAGGGGGGGACCTCCCCCCATTCATCTGATCCTGTTTTATCAGGTATCTTCATTGAGTTCCTGTTAGAAATAGTCCTTGTTCCCCTCACTTTGGGAAACCAATTGGTTACTGAGCTACCACAGGCTACATCTGAGCAGAGGTTCTAGGTTATATCCATACATGGTCCTTGGTTGAATGTCAGTCTCAGAAAAGACCCTGTGCCCAGATATATTTGGTCTTTGTGGAGCTCCTATCCTTTCCCCATCAGACTAACTCCCCTTCTTTCTTATGATTCCCTGTACTCTGCCAAAGGTTTGGTCATGAGTCTTTGCTTTGAAAACACTGCTAGTTAGAGGCTTTCAGATGCGCTCATGGCTCAGAGGTTAAGAGTACTGTCTGCTCTTCCAGAGGTCCTGAGTTCAATTCCCAGCAACCACATGGTGGCTCACAACCATCTATAATAAGATCTGGTGCCCTCTTCTGTCATGCAGATGTACACGCAAATAGAGCACTCATATGTAAGATAAAGAAATAAATCTTTAAAAAAATAAAAAAAAATACAAGAACATGATGGACCTCCTTGGCCATAGGCATAGCAGAATTTGTTCCTTTAAGAGGCATTTGTTTGTCTGTGTCTGAGACTTTACAGGACTCAGAGTTGTGTTAAACCCCAGCTGGGCATTACAGGTCGTGAAGCAACAGGTAACTGCTGACCCATCAGCACATCTGGATCCCCCTGAGTATCTCAACTCCTGTGTGTGAGCAATATACACTGGTTCCTTCTTGCACCCTCTCATCAGACTGCCCATATGTATGACTTTCTACAGGCAGGGAAGCGATTGTTCCCATCTGGAGAAAATGTGAGTAGTTTGCATAGAGTGACTCTATGCAAGTTCTTGATAAAAGTACTCAGGTTCCAGGTTAAAAGCACATGCTGAGAGAAAGTTTTCAGGATTACATCTCCCATATTTCTCCTAGTGCCTATGAAGAAGATAGTTCTGTTTTCACTGGAAAGGGAACTATAACAGAAATTTCAGCAAACAGAAGATTTAAAGTGGTGACCTGGTGGCATGAGACAATACTCATTACATTTAAGCTGTCTGCAGGAGGGACAAGAACTTTTCTATGCCCTAGAGTAAAAGGCCTACAAAGACAGAATAAACACTGGAGGTTGGGGGTGGAGTGTGTTCTGATATGAGTACACACACATCTCTTTATGACTGGGTTACAAATGCTGCATGGATACCCTGGCTAGTGGGCTTGAACACACACTTGGTATTCCCAGGTATTTTTTCTAACTGAAGTATGTAGGTCTGTGAATGGTCTGGCTGAAGGAAGGTGAAGAATATCCAGATATGCACAGCAGAGGAAGGGTGCATTCTTTAAGTGTAACTAACACATCTGTGATTTCTAAGGGTACCCTGTGAAGCATGGTCTCTGGATGGTGGGGGGTTGTTGAACTTGATGTTTTTCATTCAGCCTTGATGGAAGGCATGTTTGAGGAAAGTCCAGCAGAAGTAAGTCTAATGTAACTGAGGGATTTTTATTTTCATCTGTGTCCTCAGGAGACACATATGTTACAAGGAACAGGATTCCAAGTGGGTCACATCTGAAGAAGACAGCCAGTCCTTTTAGATGACAAATCCTTATCAAAGGAAGGGTTCCTCTGGGGATCCCTAAATTTGGCTCCAATTGTCCACCATACATATTTAGTATTGCATCATCCAGCAGGTGTGGTCTGAGACACAACTAACCTCCTTTATGTAGATAGCCACGTTTTGCATTTTGATATCAGAGTTGAGGTCAGTAAGGATGTATGGGAATGTTATAGGAGAGACACTGCATATTTTCATTGTGAATAGTGGGCTAGCTTGTACAACCAATAGTTCATGAATACAGAGGTTAGGAAATAAAGGACTGAGGGATTGAGAAGAATGTCATTTACCCCCCCATACTTCTGTAAGTTTAGGAATTCAGAAGAAAAGTTCTGTGGTCCCACACTTACAGAGGGAATATGGGATAATGGGGTTTTAAGAAGAGCTGTGTAACATGAGCTCTGAGTCCACATTGCTCTGCCTGACTGTGCCTCCTGGTAACTGAGTAATAGCAGAAATCAAAATTGCATCCTGGTGTGAACAGAGAGCAAAAGTGGCATGTGAGCACATTGCATTTCTTCCTCTGTGTTGTAGTCCTTCTTGCCAAGCACAGCAAGCATCTTTTGAGACTCAGACAGATGTGGTTTCCTTCAGGAATGGGTGACATGAACACTGCTCATAGGAAACTGACTGGCTCAAGGCAGAAGCATTCAGGAACAGAGTAGCCACCACCCTAATCACACCCACATACACACACACACACAAGCAGACACACACACAACATGACAGAGACAGAGACAGTGAGACAGTGATAGAGTCAGTGAGATAGGTGAAAGAGAGAGAGAGAGAAAAGAAAATATGAGATTCCACTGAGAATCCAAAGGAGAAAGGACTGTGTTGAGAGGGACAGTATGGAGGAACATAAACAGGAGAGCTATGCTACAGATGTCATTGGATACCACCAGACTTAGGGAAGGGCAAGTGACCATCCATGTCATCAAGGAGCTTCTTCAATTTCCTAACTGTTTAAGACATATGGATTAATATTAGTGCACAGATGTTGTAGGCAGGAGAGGTCAGTGGTCTGGGATCTGTTATAGGAACCCTGACTATCACAGGCAGATATTAGTGTGCCGGTTCTACTATAGCCTTGAAATTGCAGCAGTAGCTTGCACAAGTCCATGTCCAACAGAGACACTTGTCTCCCTGTCTGACCTTCAGATCTAAGTAAGAGCCTGTATGTTGCATATAAAATGTGTAGATGTTTACAACGCTACAGAAACATGGATGACTACTGCAACATCCTAGATTGTAAGGATCAAATTGGCGGTGAAGCTGTCACCCTAGAGGGTGGGCACAGCCAGCAACATCACTTCCTGAAGGGTCCTATAGTGAGTCCTGATACTAAGTCACTCACCTACAGAGTTCTAATCCACAGCAACCCCTCCCCCACACACACTAAAGCAAATCCCACTCACCCTCAAGGATTGGCACACCTTGTAAGAAGTCACTTTTAGATATGTACTACCCCGGTTCTCAATACTAATTCATTCATCTGCAGAAATGGGTCTCCTCACAGCAAATGTCCCAAAAACTTCTTACCAATGAATGTAGTCACAAATTTGAGAAATCACTTCTGGAAGTGTTACAACATGGTGAAAAGCATGGGTGTATGTGTGAGACTGACCAATCCTTTTTGCTTTCTGAGGCCCACCTGGAAATTGTGAATGTTTGAATTGAGGTTCTGGGTTGCACATTCATCAGCAAGAAAACACTGTTTTAAGGCCTGTAAATGACCTGACAAACCCATACCCATTTTCAAATAGGCTTACATGTGGATATGTGGACTGAGAGAACATGTGTAGTAAACTAAAATTTCAGAAAAGGTCATGAGAAGACCCTGACTACCTCCTCAGGCAGCATGTGCTGCCTGGCCCACTCTGCTCACACCCTGCATCCCTCACAAAATGTTCCTAGAACATCCTCCTGGGGCCTAGGCCATGTGGACTTCAGGCTCTAGACATTAGTTCAGGAAATGACCCTGGGTCTATAGTCCTGTTCACTCACTAGAGGAACATACCTCCCCACTGTTGCCCAGAACCCTGCTTCCCCTTGAGATGGTGATCACAGCTTACTGGATCTCCCTTTGTAGAGGATTTGGTCTCTGTGGAAAAACAAGGACATGAGATATGAGTGTCTATCTTGTCCTTTTCCTTGGTTAGACCCACTTACAATCAAGCATGTGTGAATGGAAAATTGTGCTCCTCAGGCCTGGAAGGAACTGAAACTCCCACATATCTGTTTTAAGTAGGTCCAAATTTGGAAGTGTGATTCTGGATCAATATATCCTATGCCAAAATATTTCAGCAAGGGCACTGTGGCTGATTCATAATCCTGCAGGCACACAAACTGTCACGCCTGCTCTGCTCACACCCTGTATGGTATCAAAACCATCCAACACCACCCTTGCTCACCTGTCCACTCCACTCTGGAAGTCAGACTCCACAACTCCAACTCAGGGACTGTCCTGGGTACCAATACATAGGCATTGACCTATAGGGCCATACATAGGTCAATAAAATCCCTGAGACCCTTTTTCTTCTCCAGGGAGGTACCAAGTATTCCTTATATTGGGAAAGTAATCTACAACCCTGCTGTGTGAGCCTGGACAACAATGGTATTCCAACTTTCACAACCTCCACCAGCACCACTACTAAAATATACTCAACCCCCAGCCCCTGTTTAGCATGTATGCTTGTCTTGGACCTTTCAGTTTTGCTGGCATAAACTGAGGACTCACCTAGGATGGGCCAAAAATGTCCCAATCACCTATGCTCCCTATTTTCAATGCCAACACATGTAGAAGTATGGACCTGTGCAGAACCTCCAGAATATCCAAAGGTTACTGACAGAGCCGTGTGTAAGGCCCCCAATTTCTGCAGGAGCATACATGCTCTTCTTCCCACTCCTTAGATTTCCTAACAGTTTCACAAAGCATTCCCAGGCATCGTTTTTTGACTTTGTCCACTCTAAGGTGGAAGGGAGGCCCATGATGTTATCTCATGGAGCCTAATACATAGTCACTCACTTATAGAGAAAAGCTTCAGTACAATCACCAAGACCCTCCTTTTCCAGGATTAGTCCTCACATGCATAAGCTAAAGATACTGGCCTCTGTAGAAGAGCAGGCAGCAATGCATGACTGTAGGCAAAGGTGCTCCTAAATGACCCCCACCCAGCAATCATAGGAGTATAACTTGGGGCTTGAAGATGTGTGTGCTTGGCTGGTGTCTGTGGTTGTGCAAGAGCCCTGGGGCCTATTAAAGAACTTCTATCTAAGCTTTACACATGCCTGCTTCTCTGGACGACCCATGTGTCCAGTGACTACTGCAAAGTACACAATGGGCAGAGACAGGAGGTCCTCAGTATCCAAGGTACAGCCTTGTGCATAGCCTTATTAGAACTGCAGTGCTGAGAGTCAACTTTCTGATTGCCTCCAGGAGCTTTGTACAATTAGAAAGGTAAGAAAGACTCATATCCATCACAGTATTGTTCAGCTTGGGCTCAGACACTCCCTGGTGCACCTGGCCTCTCCAAAGGGCCCCATGTGCACCATGCTCACCACCAATCATCTGTGCATTCTTGGAGCATGTGAATTCCAGCACTTTCTGAGGGAATTTTAAATTCAGTATCTGCTGTGGGGAGGACCTTTGTGTACATCAGAATGGGAAATGGTATATCAGCCCATCACACAGTCACTCTACGCCTTGGTCTATGAGAGACTCTCCCCTGAATAGATGCATTTGAGCAAATATTGGTATGCAAATTCTTATAGCAGCCACAGGTACAGTGGAATGATGCTGAATTAACGCCTCATGATGAAGAGATAGGCCAAGCATGAATCCTCATGGAACAGAATACCTAACCCTAGGAAGGAAATGGACTGCCACTCCATGAATATTGGAAACTTTTTCAGTGAAGTTGCTCAGACAAAAGGCACGGAAAGGATCCATGTATGTGCTAAGGGAAGAATAGAAAAACCCTGAAGAAGTGAAATTTTCAAGCTGATATCATCTAATCTGCTGAGAAAACATCTCACTGGAACTGGGCTGGATGCATAGACTAGTAGTCATGCCTTGGACAGCTTAATGGAACATTTTCCTGAGTGCCAGTTGAAGAGGGTGTGGGTGTAGGCAGCGAGTTCCTGTCTCTCTGTGTGTCCAAGTGTGTACATGCATTTGTTGTGTCTGTGTATGTGTGTGACTGTGTCTGTGCGGGAATTTGTGAATGTGTGTGCTGTGTGTGTGTGTGTGTGTGTGTGTGTGGTGTGTGTGTGTGT
>REGO01000900.1:467949-482276 GCA_010120015.1 Rhombomys opimus
TGTGTGTGTGTGTGTGTGTGTGTGTGTGTGTGTGTGTGTGTTTGTGGGAAGAGTGTTTTGGTGTTAATGAGACATCCTTCAGAGCCTGGGGTTTTTAATTTTGGCTTCCTGGTAGATAGCACTGTTTGGGATTTGTTTCTAAATTGTGTCATTGTTGGAAAAAATATGTGCCTGAGGTTGGTCTTTGAGGTTTGCAAACATTCCTGCCATTTGAAGTTTGATCAGTGTTGCTCATGCTTGATGTTTAAATTGATTTATTTTAAAGCAGCTGCCACCGGAACTCCTGAGCTATTTTCCATTCTGCACAGGTCCAAGGTCCTCCTCATTTTCTTCAAAGTGACCCAGAACACTAATTTGCACCTGGAGAAGCAGCAGGCTTGCCTTGTGAATTCTAGCAGGTGAAAGGTATCCTTCTTAGGTATGGCAGTTTTGGGATAAAATGCAAATTGGATTCTGTCATCTCTTGTCTTGCCTTTTCCCAGAGCCTCTATGGTGAAAGGCCCAGGACCCTAGAATAGGAGCATCAATTTCTATACTATGTGAATACTTACTTACTTGCATGCCTGCAGCTGCAGGGCATGATGACTGAACTAGGTAACAGAGATGAAAGTGAACAGTCACACTCCTGGGGGGATTTGTACTTCCTGATTTCCATGGTGAAATGCCTACTGGAAGAGAATGCTTTCTATGACACAGTGGTTGCCATGAAAACGGGAACAATCCATTCTTTCCTGGTTACAGGTGTATTTGGGAAGGATACTCACAGATCAGAGAGGTGAGCCCAGTACACAGACACAGGAAACGCATAGGTAGGTAAAGGCAGCCAACCTGAGTGCGGGTGTGAGCTGACCCTGTGAGTGTGCCCTGTGAGTCTGTGTGCTTGATCATGGGACAGGAGATGTTCTCACTACTAATTTTTGAAGTGAAGACCCAAGTACCATGCCCTGTGTCTTGGCCTTCAGGTGACACACCTTTGATGACATCTTTGTAGTTTCAGGCTTGAAAGCAAAGTTGGCATACACATGTACATGGATGTCTCCTCCCTGCTTGGCAATAATTGGCACTGATGCTATTGACAGAATGATTACATTTTTCTGACAGCACCTTAACCCTAGATAGCTGTGGCTTTTGTTTCCTAGAGAGAAGCTGGAAGCCATTTAAGAAGGAGTTATATGGGGGTAGGCACCCAGTGATCTGGGGTCAGGGCTTAGGAGAGGGAGGAAAGTGCTGACCTGGAGTCCCCTTGGAAGGTTGTTGATGACAAGTGGTGATATTCTTTAGGCCTGAATGCCTGACATAGGAAGCAATAAAGGCCTCCAAAAGACAGCTGCCTCTATACGGACACTAATCACAGTTAGGCCGACTGAGGTAAAAATATCTGGGCAGTATGAACATCTGAAGATGTGTCAGACTTTGTTCCCTCAAGAGGCATTTGTTTGTCTGTTTCTGAGACTTTACAGGACTCAGACTTGTGTTAAGCACCAGCTGGGCTTTACAGGGTATGCAGCCCCAGATAACCCTTGACCCAACAGCACATCTGGACTCCTCTCAGTATCTATGCTCATGTTTGTGAACAATATACGCTGGTCCCTTCCTGCACCCTCTCATCGGGGTGCCCATGTGTATGACTTTCTACAGGCAGGGAAGCCATTGTTCCCATATGGAGAAAATGTGAGTAGAGTTTGCATAGAGTAACTCTGTGAAGTTTGTGATAAAAGTACTTAGGTTCCAGGGCTGAAGCACCTACTGAGACAAAGGTTTCAGGATTCCATCACCCAAACTTCTCCTAGTGCCTATGGACAAAATAGTGCTGTTTTTACCAGAAAGGCAACTGTCAAAGAAATTTCAGGAAAAGTTTGTTGAAATTAGTTACCTGCAGGCAGGTGACAATACTGACAATATTTAAGCAGTCTGCAGGAGGGACAAGAACTTTTCTATGCCCTAGAGTAAAAGGTCTACACAAACAAAATACACACTGGAGGTTGGGGGTGGAGTATGGCCTGATATGAGTACACACGCATCTCTTTATGACTGGGTTACAAATGATGCATAGATACGCGGGCTTGAACACATACTTGGTATTCCTAGGTATGTTTTCTAACAGAAGTATGTAGGTCTGAAAACGGCCTGCCTAAAGGTAGGTGAAGATTGTGCATACCTACACAGGGTAGAAAGGGTGCATTCTCTAAGGGTAACTTTCACATCAGTGATTTCTAAAGGTACCTTGCAAACCATGGTTTCTGGATGGTTGCGCCTAGGTTGAGCTTGATGGTTCTCAATCAGCATTCTTGGAGAACATGTTTGAGGAAAGCCCAGCAAAGTCAGCCTAATGTAACTGAGGGGTTTATGTTTTCCTCAATGTTCTCAAGAGACACCTGTGTCACAAGGGCCAGGACACCAAAGGGGTCACATCAGATTAAGATAGCCAGCCCTGTTAGATGAAACATCATTATAAGAGGAAGGGTTCCTCTAGTTATCCCTAAATGGAGCTCCATATGTCCACCATACACATCTAGTATTGCATCATCCAGCAGGTGTGGCCTGAGACACAACTAACCTCCTTTATATAGATAGCCACTTTATGCATTGTGATATCAGAATGGAGGTCAGTATGGCTTGGATGTGAATGTTACAGGATAGACACTGCACATTTTTCATTGTGAATAGGGGCCTAGCATTTACCACCAGCAGTTTATGGATACAGAGGTTAGGAAGGAAATGACTGAGGATTTGAGGAGAATATCATTTGCCCTCCCCCATATTTCTGTAAGGTTAAGAATTCACAAGAAAAGTTCTGTGGTCGCTATACTCTGTATGCTCACACTCACAGAGGGGACATGGAATAATGCGAGTTTTCAAGAGGAGCTGTGTCGCAGGAGCTCTGAGTCCACATTGTTCTGCCTGACTGTGCCTCCTGATGCTTGAGTAATGACAGGAATAAAAATTGCATCCTGGGAAGAATGGAGAGCAAGAGTGGCATTTGAGCACATTGTGTTTCTTCTTCTGTGTTGTAGTCTTTCTTGCCAATCACAGTAATTCTCTTTTGAGATTCAGACAGATGTGGTTTCTTTCAGGTATGGATGACATGCAAACTGCTCATAGGAAACTGGCTGGCTCAAGGCAGAAGCAGGCAGGAACAGAGTAACACCACCCTAATCCTGTGCACACACACACACACACACACACACACACACACACACACATACACACACACAAACACACACAGAGACAGAGACAGAGATAGAGTCAGAGAGAGAGAGATAAAAGAGAGAGAAAGAGAAAGAAGAAAAGGTTGACATTCCACTGAGAAGACTAAGGAGAAAGGACTATGTTGAGAGGGACAGTATGGAGGAAAATGAACAGGAGAGCTATGCTACAGATGTGATTTCATACTACCAGACTTAGGGAAGGGCAAGTGACCATCCATATCATCAAGCCGCTGCTTTAATTTCCTAACTGTCTAAGACATTATGGATTAAAATTAGTGCACAGATGTTGTAGGCAGGAGAGGTCAGTGGTCTGGGATCTGTTATGGGAACAGTGCCCATCACAGACAGGTATGGGTGTGCAGGGTCTACCACAGTCTTGACATTGCAGCAGGAGGTTGCACGGATCCAACAGAGACACTTGACTCCCTGTCTGACCTTCAGATCTAGGTAAGAGATTGTATGTTGGATATAAATTGGGTAAATGTTTACAGCTGTATTGAAACATATGGCTCACTACTGCAACATGCAAGATTGTGAGGATCAAATTGGCTGTGAAGCTGTCAATGAGATATAAGCTATATAAGGTTGGATGTATAACAACAATTATGTACTGAGGAGAATTATCACCTGTTTAGACATTGGGACAGGATATTGGTAGTCTGAATGAAGAGTGGGTTAAGTATGAATAGGAAATCTTTCTTGAGTAACTCTATGTACGATAGAGCTTAGGGATATTGCCTGTTGGATAGAAGACAGGAAGGGGTGGTGG
This sequence comes from Rhombomys opimus, assembly GCA_010120015.1. Taxonomy (NCBI): domain Eukaryota; kingdom Metazoa; phylum Chordata; class Mammalia; order Rodentia; family Muridae; genus Rhombomys; species Rhombomys opimus. Next base: position 471,928 of record REGO01000900.1, read on the forward strand.
GATGATTCTCAGGTGTGAGATGTGGGATCCTGAAGAAGAAAAGAAATGATTACTGCAATGTGCAGGCAGCCATTCTAAGATGGAACAGTTGCTGTTTTATCTAATGCAGAGCCCATTGAATATGGATAAACAAGGGTTGAGTGTGGGGGTACTTATCCGGCTATTCCCTGGAAACTGATATGGGAGCAAAATGGCTTTTTGTGGTTAGAAAATAGACAGGTAAGGGCATCTCAAAGATATAGATGTAAGAATAGTACTGTTTGTAACGAGCCTAGATAAACATTGCCTATAACACAGGGAGAGGTTTTTGGGCTATGCAGGGTCTAGATTTGAAATTTGTTGAAACACAGAGGAGCCTACTCAAATGATATAGGTGGTAGGATTATGCAAGATACTGCATAAGATTCAGCCTGTTGTCATGAGACATGGAAAAAGATTATGGTAGTGGATACTCAACAGTCTTGTTCCTGGTAATGACACAGAAAACTGAGTATGGAGTGACATTGTATAGAAAGCAGAAAGGGTGATATGGGTCCTTGCAGATACCTAGATATCGTCTCTAGCACAGGACAGCATGTTGAAAATCAGGATCAGGATCTGGTACTCTACCAAAAGGCAGAAGTCAATACTTCTAGTAACAAGCAGATATGCTAGGATTGTCATTAAATGTTCTAAACAGTCTAGATCCTATTCGTTTTGGGAAACAATTATCTTGTATAAATAATTAATAGAGAGAGTCTAGACCAAGGCGGAGGAGTGGTTAAACATGATATGGAATGGGATGAGGTAAGAAGCACCAGAAACCACCAAAAGTGATTTGCTCAGAGAAGGGTGAATTGGATGGAAGTTTAGTTACTGTCCAGTGCACAGGAGAACCCAATTGTACTAGTAATGCTAGAAGATGTTAGTGTGGTAGAAGGTTGTTGTACATGCTATAGGATCTAGAGCAGATACAGCAGTGTTTGCAAAAATAACAATTCTTTGCTGGTTTTAGTAAAAAAGCTGCATCCAGCAGGAGAACAATAAAATAAGAATAATAAGTGATAGAGTGTAGGCTACACAGACTGCCTGTCGATGGATTATTGTAGGGCAAGTCATTGGAGATGCCTAGAATTTAGCTAAAGTACAGGAGGATTTTGAGATGAGTTTGAGCTTAGGGAATTGGGACCCTACTGTGTAGAGGTTGCCTCTGCAGAGTTCAGACAGATAAACTAGCCAGGACTATGGAAAACATGCCCAGATCTAAATGTACGTAGAAAACAATCATATAGTGAGGGATTGCATGCTTTGCTTAAGCCTGGACAAGTATATTAGAAATGTGGTTATTGAGTAGTGTGATATAGCGACCAAAAAAGTTCCCCTGTGTGTGTGCATATACCATAATGACTGCATCATCAGTATTGGCTACAACTCTAGTAATTATGGGTATGTATTCAGTATTTAAGGGGAGACGAAATATGTACATGTGGACATTATGTAGGGCAGGTTCTGGGGGAAACCTATATGCTGGATACAAAACATGTTCCAATGTTGGGACTATGTTCATGTGTTTGGGACACAGTTGAAGCATATGGTGTGCTATGGCAAGAGGCAAAATTCCAAGTGTTCAAACTAGTCTGCGACACTGTCAGTGAAATACAAGATTTATATGGTTGGATGTGGAAAAACAAGTATGTAATGTGGAGGATAATTACCTGGGTAGACAGTGGATGAGGGTGTGATATGTCTGAATAAGAAGCAGGGTTATGTATGCACAGCAAATGGTTCGTGAGTAGGTGCAGGTATGGTAGGTGTTAAGGGAGTTTCAGAGTTTGCTACAGGACAGGAAGTGGTGGTCAGATGCTGCTGCTCTTTGAGATTTGGGATCTTGAAGTAGACCATAAGTGACCACTGCAAGTTGCAGGCAGCCATTTTAAGATGGAACAGGGTATATTTTGATTTAGGTTACTTCTCAGTGTATGTGGAAAGAATACGTGAGTGTGAGGGTACACAACTGCCTAGACCTTGGAGAGTAACAAAACTGGGATATAGAAAATCTGGGTATGGGACAGAGAGGTGAGCATAGATAAAGTCTCCTGTGTGTAGAAGTACATAGAGGACTACCTGGTGGAAACAAAGAAAAATCTTTGCTACAGAGAAAGAGGTTTGTGGACTATTCTTGGGATAGATTATGGATTTGTTGAAGCTTTAAGACTCGATGCATGTTGTAAGTTGTAGGATTATGAAAGGAACTGGATAAGATTCAGCATGTTGTTGCTAAACATGTATCAAAAGTGTATGTGCCACCTATAGGCCATACCTGAATCTCCGATGCTATTAAGTTTTCCTCAGACTCTCCCTCCCTAGACCTCCATCCTTAGGTTTGTATCTCAGTCAACAGAAGCCTTCCTTACGGGAGATGTCAAAATGTACTTTATAGTCTGGTGACCTTAGCACTGCACATATGACTGAAACCACACCAGATCATGGGCCCTAAGCTCTAGGACCCCTCTTTGGTGCTGAGGTCAAATGTACATTGCAAATGAGCATCTGAGTAGTTAGGCCAGGATCTTCCTTCTGCACAGGGAACTGTCTTACTAGGGGACTTTTTTTTATTTTTTCCAAAAATTTTACTGCACTTAACAGTGTCTAAAATAAACAGCCTGGGGTCAGACTCTAGCAGCTTCAAGCAACACATTCTATCTAAGGCATGTTGGAAAGGATTTCCTTCTTGCCTCATGAGGATGGTTACTCTGGCTGTCATGGCATTTGGACCTTATAGTCCACACCACTCTGTGGGGAACTGCAGCCATTTACCCCTGGTCTCCAAGACCTTGCTCTTTACCCCTACACCTCACCTCACAGGCCAAGCTTGGCTCCACCATGCAGGAGCCTAATCTCATCCCTCAAACACACACTGTTTTCTCAACATGGGACTTCACCAAAGCTTGTTCCTCTGTGAACCATCCATCTACCAGGACAGTCCTATTTCAACATACTCTCTTCAGGAACCTCTTTCTCTTTAGAAGAAAGTAACTTCCTCTGTCACCACCTGCATCCATCATTGTGCTTTCTGAGAGTCTTGAACAACACCAATGCAGGAGAATGGGCCCAGCAAGTGGGCCCAGCTGGTGCACACACATGAGGCCATGGCTGGCATGGGTGCTAGGTATTAGAGGCTAGGCTTGAGTACACAGCAGTTGTATGTGCATTATTCTTTCCCTGTATGAAGCCCATCAGAAATTCCACATAGTTGAGGCTGACCCAACAAGCCCACTTGTGTGTGGTGGGCCAAGCACTCAACCTTGATGGAGGTGGACAAGCACAACTAAATGGCTTTTCTGGGAGTGGACTGAAACTCCAGAGGTAGAGCTAGAATGTGCTCTTGTAATAAATGGGTCCAACAGTCACACATGCCTGGTTCTGTCCCTAAAGCCATCATGCATGAAAGGGCCCAGGATGAATCAGGAATGCTGACTGACACCGTGCTCATCATGTGTACCCAGATGTCCCACCTTGACCAAAGCATATCTATGGGGCAACAGGGAAGAGAGACTCAGCACAACATGGGCTATCCTGGAATCCAATACCTCGGCACTAACTTAGATGTACAGTAACCATGATGATGCCCTGAGACCCTCCTTACCATGAAGGTGTGTCATTCCTAGTTAGGCTGCCGAGAAAATACACATCTCTGCAACTTGAAGAGCAAGGATGACAATACCATATGCTGCACTGAATGTGACTGGTCAGGAGTGAGGGCAGGAAAAAGAGCAGAGGGTTGGGGGAATGCAGGAGTGGGAGAGGAAACTTTGGGTGCTGCATTTGCATATGCAGGAAGCAGGGACCACCTGTGCATTGAAATGTGTGAACAGGAAACTCTGTTCCTAAGGTGTAGGAAGGACAAGAACAACCACAACCTTTGTTTAAATGGTCCTACCCATAAAATTATGGGCCATGGGAGAATTTCTGCACTACACAGTCAGGGTCCCTAGACTCTTAACCAGATACATGCTATCCTGCCTACTCCCTCTGATGACATGTAGGTCCTCTCTGAGAAACCTCCGAGGCCTTTTTCTGTGTGATGGGAAATTCCAGCTTCGGAATTCCCCTTGCGAACTTAGATGGTATCCAAGTAAGTAATGATACAGATATAGGGAGATATACCTGACAGCAATCCTCAAAAACCCCTCTTTTCTTTGAGGGTGGTCACAGCCTGAGTGACTTTACTTCCAGAAATGTAAGACCCAGTCACTCAGCTAGGGAAATACACCTCACTGCAATCTCAAAGATCACCATCTCTTGAAAGTGGACACAGCTAGTGAGACATCACTTCCTGAAGGGTCCTATAGTGCGTTGTGATACTCAGTCACTCACCTAGATAGAAAAAATACCACAGCAAACACCCTCTGCTCAAAAAAAATCTCTCTCAGCCTAGAGGGTGGGCACAGCTAGCAACATCGCTTCCTGAAGGGTCCTATAGAGAGTCCTGATACTAAAGTCACTCAACTATGGAGTTGTAATCCATAGCAATCCCTATACCCCCACCCCCAAAACAAATCCCTCTCACCCTCGAGGATGGGCACAACTAGCAAGAAGTCACTTTTGGATAGGTACTACCCTGTGCCCCAATATTAAGTCACTCGTCTGCAGAAATGAGCCTCCTTAATGCAAACCTCCTAAACACTTATTACCCTTGAATGTAGTCACAACTTTGAGAAGTCACTTCTGGAAGTGTTACAACAGGGTGAAAAGCATAGGTGCACGTGTGAGACTGACCAATACTTTTTGTTTTCTGAGGCCCTCCTAGAAATCGTGCATGTTTGACTTAGGTCTTGAGGTTGCACATGCATCAGCAATAAACTACTGTGTTAAGGCCTATAAGGGACCTGATAAACCCATACCCCTTTTAAAATAGGCTTACATGTAGAAATGTGGACTGAGAGAACATGTGTAGTATACTAAGATCTCATAAAGAGCCATGCGAAGGCCCTGACTACATCCTCATACCCACTCCTCTCACACCCTGAATCCTCACAAAATGTTCCTAGACCATCCTCCTGGGGCCTAGGCCATGTGGACTTCAGGCTCTAGACATCAGATCAGGAAGTGACCCTGGGTCTATAATCCTGTTCACTCACTAGAGGAACACACCTCCCCATTGTTGCCCAAAACCCTGCATCCCCTTGCAAGGGTGATCACAGCTTACTGGACTTACCTTTGCAGAGGATTTGGCCTCTGTGGAAGAACAAGGACATAAGATATGAGTGTCTATTCCCTCCATTTCCTTGGTTAGGCCCACTTGCAATTAAGCATGTGTGAATGGTTAATTGTGCTCCTCAGGACTAGAAACTCCCACATACCTGTTTAAGTAGGTCCAACTGTGGGAGTGTGGTTCTGGATCAATGTAGCCTATGCCCAAGGACTTCAGCAAAGGCACTGTGGCAGATCCATAGTCCTGCAAGCACACTGTCATTCCTGCTCTACTCACACCTTGCATTATACGAAAACCTTCCCACACCACCCTTGCTCACCTCTTCCACTCTTCTGTGGAATTCAGGTTCCACACCTCCACCTCAGGAACTATCCTGGGTCCCAATACCTAGGCATTCACCTACAGGGACATACATAGCTGAACGCAATCCTGAGACCCTCTTTCTCCTCCAGCTTGGTGCCAAGTATCCCTTACTTTGTGAAAGTATTCTACATCTCTGCTGTGTGTAAGCCTGGACAACAATGCTGTTCCATCTTTCACATACACCCACCAGCACAATATATTAAATCCCCAGCTCCAACTAAGCATGTATGTTTGCTTGGAGCTTTCGGTTGTGCATGCATAAACTGGGGACTCACCTAGGATGGGCCAACAGTGCCCCAATCACCTATTCTCCGAATTGTCAAAGTCCACGCACATGGAAGTATGGACCTGTGCAGAATCTCTGGAGTACCTAAAGGGTACTGAGAGAGCCATGTTATAGGTTCCTAATTTCTGTAGCCACATACAGGCTCTTCTTCCCACTCCTTAGAGTCCCTAACAGCTTCACAAAGCTATCCCAGGCAGCCTTTCTTTACTTTGTCTACTCTAAGGTGGAAAGGAGGCCCATGATGCTATCTCACGGGGCTTAATACATAGTCACTCACTTATATAGAAAAGCTTCAGGACAATCACCAAGACCCTCCTTTTCCAGGATTAGTCCTCAGATTCATAAGCTAAAGATGCTGTTCTCTATAGAATAGCAGTCAGCCATGTATTTGCATAGGTGAATGGGCTCCTAAACAACCCCCACCCAACAATCATAGGAGTATAAGTTGGGACTCGAATATGTGTGTGCGTGACTGGTGTCTGTGGTTGTGCTAGTGCCCTGGGCCATAGTAAAGCCCTTCTCTCTGAGCAATAATCATGCCTGCTTCTCTGGCGGACCCATCTGTCCAGTGACAACAACAAAGAATACAAGGGTCAGAGACAGAGGTCCTCATTAAACAAGATACAGTCTTGTTCATAGCCTTTTTTGGACTGCAGTGCTGAAGGTCTCTTTTCTCATTGTCTCCAGGAGCTTTGTCTAAAAAGAAGGGTAAATAAAACTCATGTCCATCACTGTATTGTTCAGCTTGAGCACTGACACTTCCTGGTGCTCCTGTCCTCCTCCAAGGGCACAATGGGCACTGTGCCTCACCACCAATCATCTGTGCATTCCTGGAGCATGTGAAATCCAGCCCTTGATGAGGGAATTTTTAATGCTGTATCTACTGTGGGGAGGACCTTTGTGTTCAACAGAATGGGAAATTATATAATAACCAATCAAACAGATACTCCACACTTAGGTCTATGAGTCTCTGCTCTGAATAGAGGCATTTGAGCAAATACTGGTATGCAAAATCCCACAGCAGCCCCAGGCACAGTGCACAGTGCAAAGATCCTGAATTTACCCCTCATGATGAAGATACAGGCCAAGCATGTATGCTCATGCAACAGAATACCCAACCGTAAGAAGGAAATACTCTGCCACTTCACGAATATTGGAAACTTTTTCAGTGAAGTCTTTCAGACAAAAGGCACTGTAAGGATCCATGTATGTGCCAAGGAAGAATAGAAAAACCCTGAAGAGCTGAAATTTCCAAGCTGATATCATCTAATCTGCTGAGAAAATTTCTCACTGGATGTAGGACTGGCTGCATACACTAGTAGTATTCATGCCTTGGGACAGCATGAAGGAACATTTTCCTGTGTGCCTGTTAAAGATGGTGGGGGTGTGGTCAGTGAGTGTGTGTCTCTGTGTATGTGCACGTGTGTACATGCATTTGTTGTGGGTGTATATGTGTGAATGTGACTGTGTCTGTGTGAATTTGTGAATGTGTGTGATAAATGTGTATAATAAGTTTGTGTGTGTGTTGTGTGGTTGAGTGTGTTGGTTTTAATGAGTTATCCCCCAGAGCCTGGGTTTTTTTTCATATGTGCTTCCTGAAAGATGGCACTGTGAGGGATTTGATTCTGAAGAGTACAAGTGTTGGAGAAAATATTTCACTGGAAGTGCGCTTTGAGATTTCCAAAGCTTCATGCCATTTGAAGTTTGATCTGTGCCCTTTCTGCTTGAGATTTAAGATGGATTTTGAAATCCTGAGCTACTTTCTATCCTGCACAGGTCCAAGGTCCTCCTCATTTTCTGCAAAGTTACCTAGAACACTAATTTGCACATGGAGAAGCAGCAGGCTTGCCTTCTCAATTCTAGTAGGTGAAAAAGTGTCCTTTCAGATATGGCCTTATTTTGTTAGAATGCAAATGGAATTTGTCATCTCTTGTCTTGCCTTGTCCCAGAGCTTCTATGGTAAAAGGCCCTGCACCCTAGAATAGGAGCATCAACTTCTGTACTGTGTGCATGCTTACTTTCTTTCAAGCCTGCAGCTGCAGGGCATGGAGACTGAACTAAGTGACAGAGATGTACGTGAACAGTCAGAATCCTGGGGGTATTAGTACTTCCTGATTTCCACAGGAACTGGCTACTGGGAGTGAATGTTTTCTATGACACAATGGTTGCCATGAAAACAGGAACAAGCCATTCTTTCCTAGTTACAGGTACATTTGGAAAGGATATTCACAGACCAGAGATGTGAGCCCAGTACACAGACACACGGAAGGCATAGGTAGGTACAGGCAGCCAACCTGAGTCAGTGGGTGAGCTGACCCTGTGAGTGTGCCCTTTGAGACTGTGTGCATGATCATGGGACAGGAGATGATCACACTACTAATTTTTGAAGTGAAGCACCAAGTACCATGCCCTGTGTCTTGGCCCTCAGGTGACACACTTTGAATGCCATCTTTGTAGTTTCAGGCCTGAAAGCAAAGTTCGCCAACACATGTACATGGATGTCTCCTCCCTGCTTGGCAATAATTGGCACTGATGCTATTGACAGAAAGACTACATTTGTCTGACAGCACCTTAACCCTAGATAGCTGTGGCTTTTGTTTCCTAGAGAGAAGCTGGAAGCCATTTAAGGAGGAGTTATATGGAATAGGCACACAATGGGCTGGGGTCACGGCTTAGGAGTGGGAAGATAGTGCTGACTTGCAGTTCCCTTGGAAGATTGCTGATGTCAAGTGGTGATACTCTTTGGGCCTGGATACTTGACACAGGAAATAAGAAAGGCCTCCAAAAGACAGCTGAAACTTTATTGGCTACTAACCACAGTTAGGTAGACAACAGTAAAAAAAATCTGGGTAGTATTAACACCTGAGGAGGGGTCAGACTTTGTTCCTTCAAAAGGCATATGTTTGTCTGCATCTGAGAGTTTACAGGGCTCAGAGTTGTGTTAATCACCAGCTAGGCATTACAGGGTGTGCAGCAACATATAAACCATGACCCACCAGCACATATGGATCTCTCTGAGTATCTCTACTCCTGTGTGTGAATAATATACACTGGTCCCTTCTTGCACCCTCTCATCAGACTGCCTCCCCACCCAGGCGTATGACTTTCTACAGGCAGGGAAGCCATTGTTCCCATCTGGAGAAAATGTGAATAGAGTTTGCACAGAGCAATGCTGTGAAAATTCTTGATAAAAGTACTTAAGTCCCTGGACAACAGCACCTGCTTTGAGAAAGTTTTCAGGATTCTATCTCTGACACTTCTCCTAGTGCCTATGGAGATGATAGTGCTGTTTTCACTGGAAAGGAAACTATCACAGAAATTTCAGCAACATAATGTTGAAAGTAGTGGCCTGGAGGCAGGTGACAATAATGATAACATTTAAGCTGTCTGCAGGAGCTACAAGAACTTTTATATGCCCTAGAGTAAAAGGCCTACACAGACACAGTGTGTATTCGTATTGGAGTTTGGGGGTGGAGTGTGGCCTGATATGAGTACACACACATATCTCTTTATGACTGGGTTTCAAATGTTGCATGGATACCCAAGCTAGTAAGCTTGAACACACACTTGGTATTCACAGATATATTTTCTAACTGAAATATGTATGTCTGAGAACAGAACTGCCTGAGGGAAAGTGAAGAAGGTACAGACATGCACAGCATAAAAAAATGTGCATTCTATAAGTGTAACACATTCATCTGTGATTTCTAATCATACCCTGTGAAACATGGTTTCTGGATGTTGGTGCCTAAGTTGAGCTTGATGGTTCTCATTCAGCCTTGCTGGAGGGCCCCTTTGAGGAAAGTCTAGCAGAAGTCAGCCTAATGTAACTGAGAGGCTTATGTTTCCCTCTGTGTCCTCAGGAGGCACTTGTGTCACAAGGCCCAAGACTTCCATCAGAGGAAGACAGCCAGCCGTGTTAGATAACAAATCCTTATCAAAGGAAGGGTTCCTTTGCTTATCTCTAAATTTGGCTCCAATTGTCCACCATACACATTTAGTATTTTGTCATCCAGCAGGTGTGTTCTGAGACACAACTTACCTCCTTTATGTAGATGGCTACTTTATGTATTGTGATATCAGACTTGAGGTGAGTAAAGTTTGGAATAGTATGTTATAGGAGAGACACTACACACTTGCATTGTGAATATGGGGCTACGTGTACCACCAGTAGTTCATGGATAAAGAGGTTAGGAATGAAAGGACTGAGGGATTGAAGAGAATGTCATTTACCCCCCCCCCCATATTTTTGTAAGGTTAGGAATTCAGAAGAAAATTTCTTTGGTCCCTATACTCTGTGTGCCTACACTTATAGAGGGGACATTGAATAATGGGAGTTCCCAAAAAGAGATCTGTCTTGGGAGCCCTGAGTCCACATTGCTCTGCCTGACTGTGCCTCCAGGTGCCTGAGTAATGGCAGGACTCAAAATTGCATCTTGGTGTGAACAGAAAGCATATGAGCCCTTTGTGGTTCTTCCTCTGTGTTGGAGTACTTCTTGCCAAGCA
>REGO01000901.1:3625-40531 GCA_010120015.1 Rhombomys opimus
ATATGTATATGTATATGTATATGTATATGTATATGTATATGTGACCAGGAAAAAAAAAGTATATAAAAGAGACAGTTAGTTATTTATTCAGTCCCTTATTAAAAAAAAAAATAAAATAAAATAATATGACAGAAGGTAAGAAAGGAAGAAATAGAAAGAAAAACCGGTCTATCTCATTTATTTATTTATTTATTTATTTATTCATTTATTTAAAAAGGACAGCTGGTTGACCTCACATATGTATTTATTTAGCTTTTTGAAAAGAGACAACTGATCGACCTCATGTGAGTATATATATATACATATATATATGTATATATATATGTGAGTATGTGTGTATGTATGTGAGTATATGTATGCATATGTCTATATATGTCTATATATGTGTATGTGTATGTGTATATGTATATGTATATATATATATATATATATATACATATATATATATATATATATATATAAAGTCCTGAGGGAAAAAAAAAGTCCAGACCAGACATCTGGTTGACCTCTCGGATGGAGGTAGAAGGAGGGGGGAGAGAAAAAGACTAAGTCACCCCAGACATCAGGTCGACGTCCGTCCATACAAAAAAAAGTGGAACGGACCTCATGTCTAATATATATATATATATATATATATATATATATATATATATATATACATATATATATATATATATATGTCAAGGAAAAAAGTATATAAAAGTATATAAAAGAGACAGTTTCCTATTTATTCAGTCCCTTATTTAAAAAAATAAAATAAAATAACATGAAAGAAAGAAAGAGAAAGAAAAACTGGTCAATCTCATTAATTAATTAATTAATTTATTTATTTTAAAGGACCCTAACAATAACCCTAATCGTAACCCTAACCCTAACAATAAACCTAACCCTAACGCTAACACTAACCCTAACCCTAATCCTAACCATAATACTAAACCTAACTTATTAACCCTAACCTGAAACCTAACCATCATTCTAACCCTAACTCTAACCCTAACCCTAACCCTAAACCTAACCCTAACTCTAACCCTCATCCTAAATGTAACCCTAACCCTATCTCTAACCCTCATTCTAAACCTAACTCTAACCCTAACCTAACCCAAAAAATAACCCTCATCCTAACCCTAACCCAAACCCTAACCCTAAACCTAACCCTCATTCTAACCCTAAATCTAACCCTAACCATGACCCTAACCTAAACCTAACTCTACCCTAACCCTAATCCTAACACTAACACTAACCCTAACCCTAACCCTAAAACTAACCCTCATCCTAACCCTAACCCTAACCCTAACCCAAATATTCATTATAACCCTACCCAAAACCCTAACCCTAAACCTAACACTAAACGTAACTCTAACCATAACGCGAACTATAACCCTAACCCTAAACCTAGCCCTAGCCCGCATTCTAAACCTAAACCTAATCCTAACGCTAATGCTTATCCTAACCCTAAACCTTACCCTAACCCTCATACGGACCCTCATCCTAACCCTAAACCTAACCCTTACCTTAACCCTAATCCTAACCCTCATCCTAACCCTAACCCTAACTCTAACCCTAAACCTAATGCTAACCATAAGCCCAATCGTAAACCTAAACCTAAACCTAACTCTAACCCTAACTCTAACCCTAAACCTAAGCCTAACCCTAAAACTAAACCTGAACCTAACCCTATCCCTAAATATACCCTAACCCTAAACCTAAACCTAACACTAAACCTAACATTACCCCTAACCCTAACCCCAAACCTAACCCTCATTCTAACACTAACTCTAACCTTAACCCTAACCCTAAACCTAACCCTCATTATAACCCTAACTCTAACCCTAAATCTAACCCTAACCCTAACCATAATCCTAAATCTAACCCTAACCCTTACCCTAACCCTAACCCAAAACCTAGCCGTAGCCCTCATTTTAAACCTAACTCTAAGCCTAAACCTAACTCTAACCCTAACACTAACCCTAACCCTCTTTCTAAAGATAACTCTAACCATAACCCGAACTCTAACCCTAAACCTAACACTAAACGTAACCCTAAACTTAATGCTAACACTAACTGTAACCCTAACTCTAACCCTAACCCTCATCCTAACCCAAACCCTAGCCCTAGCCCTCATTCTAACCCTAAATCTAACCCTAACCCTAACTCTAAGCCTTATCCTAACCCTAATCCTAACCCTCATCCTAACCCTAACCTTAAACCTAACCCTAACCATCATCCTATCCTAACCCTAACACTAACCCTAACTCTAACCCTAACCCTAAACTTAACCCTAACTCTAACCCTAACCCTCATTCTAAACCTAACACTAACCATAACCATAACCCTCATTCTAAAGCTAACACTAACCATAACCATAACCCTCATTCTAAAGCTAAATCTAAGTATAACCCTAACTCTAACATTAACCCAAACTCTAACCCTAACTCTAACCCTGAGGCTCATCCTACCCTAACCCTAACACTAACTCTAACTCTAATCCTAATCCTCATCCTAAACCTAAACCTAATTCCAACCTTAACCCTAACACTAAACGGAACCCTAACTGTAACGCTAACCCTAACCCTAACCCTAAACCTAACCCTAGCCCTAGACCTTATTCTAACCCTAATTCTAACCCTAACCCTTATGCTATCCCTAACCCTAACCCTAACCCTAAACCTAACCCTCATTCTAACCCGAACTGTAACCCTAACCCTCATCCTAACAATATCCCTAACCCTAACCCTAACTCTAATCCTCATTCTAAAGCTAACTCTAACCATAACCCTAAACATAACCCTAACCCTAACCATAAACCTAACCCTAACCCTAAACCTAACAGTAACAATAACCCAAACACTAACCCTAACACTCATTCTAAAGCTAACTCTAACCATAACCCTTACTCTAAACCTAACCCTAAAACTCATCCTAACCCTAACCCTAACCCTAACACTATCCCTAACCCTACCCTCATCGTAAAGCTAACTCAAAACGTAACGCTAACTCTAACCCTAATCGTAACTCTAACACTAACCTTAACCCTAACCCTACACTAACCCTAAATCCAACACTAACCGTAACCCTACCCTAACCCTAACCCTAACCCTAACTCTAAACCTAAACCTAAGGCTAACCCTAAACCTAATCATAACCCTAACCCTAACCCTAAACTTAACACTAACTCTAACCCTAAACCTAAAGCTAACCCTTACACTAACCCTAAACCTAACCCTTATTCTAACCCTAACTCTAACTCTAACCCTAACCCTAACCCTAAGCCTAAATCTAACCCTAACCCTGATTCTAAACCTAACCCTAACCCTAGCTATTGCCCTCATTTTAACCCTAACTCTAACCCTAAACCTAACTCTAACCCTAACCCTAACACTAGCCTTAGCTCTCATTCTAACCCTAACTTTAAACCTAACCCTAACTCTAACCCTAACCCTAACCCTAAGCCTAAACCTCATTCTAACCCTAAACCTAACCCTCACCCTAAGCCTAAGCCTAACCCTAACCCTAACTCTAACCCTAACCCTAAACTTAACCCTAAACCTAACCCTGACCCCCATTCTAACCCTAACTCTAACCCTAACCCTAATCCTATCCCTCATCCTAACCCCAACCCTAACCCTCATTTTACCTAACCCTAACACTAACCCTAACTCTAACACTAACCCTAACCTTAAATGTAACCCTAACCCTCATTCTATCCCTAACTCTTACCGTAACCATAACCCTCATTCTAAAGCTAACTCTAACCATAACCCTAACTCTAACTCTAACCCTAACTATAACCTTAACCCTAACCCTAACACTAATCCTAACCTTCATCCTAACCCTAACCCTAACCCTCATCCTTCCCTAACCCTAACACTAACCCTAACTCTAAACCTAACCCTCATCCTAACACTAATCCTAAACCTATCCCTAACCATCATCCTAAATCTAACAATAACCCTAATCTTAACCCTAACCCTCACCCTCACCCTCATCCTAACACTAAACCTAACCCTAACCCTCATCCTAAAGAACTCTAAGCATAATGCTAACTCTAACCCTAATCATAACCCTAACACTAACCATAACCATAACCATAACCATAACAATAACTAGAACCCTAAACCGAACGCTAACCCTAACCCTAACTCTAAACCTAAACCTAAGGCTAACCCTAAGCCTATTCGTAAACCTAACCCTAACTCTAACCCTAACTCTAACACTAAACCTAAAGCTAACACTAACCTTAAACCTAAACCTAACCGTCATTCTAACCCTAACTCTAACTCTAACCCTAACAATAACTCTAAATCTAACCCTAACCCTCTTCCTAAACCTGACCATAACCCTAGCCGTTGCCCTAATTTTAACCCTAACTCTAACCCTAAACCTAACCCTAACCCTCATTCTAAAGCTAACTCTAACCATAACCCGAACACTAACCGTAAACCTAGCTGTAACCCTAACCCTCAACTTATTTCCAACCCTCATCATAACCCTAACCCTAACAGTAACCCTAACACTAAACGTAACCCTAACCCTAATGCTAACCCTAACCTAGCCCTAGCCCTAGCCCTCATTCTAACCCTAACTCTAACTTTAACCCCAATTCTAACCCTAAGCCGAACCCTAACCCTAAACCTAACACTCATCCTAAACTTAAACCTAAACCTAACCCTAACCCTCATACTAACCATAACCCTAACCCTAAACCTAACCCTAGATATAACCCCATCCCTAAACCTAATGCTAAACCTAACCCTAACCATAATCCTAAGGCTATCCCTAACCCTAAAACTAACCCTCATTCTAAACCGAACTCTAACCCTAACCCTAATCCTCATTCTAAAGCTAACTCTAAACATAACCTCATCCCTAAACCTAACCCTAACCCTAACTATAACCCTAAACCTCATCCTATACCTAACCCTAAACCTAAACCTAACCTTTATCCTAACCCTAACCTAACACTAACCCTAACTCTAACCTTAATAGTCATCCTTACACTAAACCTAGCCCTAGCCCTAGCTCTCATTCTAACCCTAACTGTAACCTTATCACTAACTCTAACCCTAAACCTAACCCTAACCCTAACCCTCATCCTAACCCTAACCCTAACCACAGCCCTAGCCTTCAATCTAAATCTAACTCTAACCCTAACCCTAACCTTAACCCTGACCCTAAACCTAACCCTCATTCTAACCCTAACTGTAACCCTAACCTAAACCCTCATTCTAAAGCTAACTCTAACCAGAACCCTAACTCTAACCCTAACCCTAACCCTCATGCTATCCTAACCCTAACACTAACCCTAACTCTAACCCTAACTCTAAACTTATCCCAAACTCTAACCCTAACCCTCATTCTAAACCTAACTGTAACCCTAACCCTTATTCTAAAGCTAACTCTAAACATAACCCTAACTTTAACACTAAACCTAACTCTAATCCTAACCCTCATCCTAACCCTAACCCTAACCCTCATCCTACCCTAACTCTAACCCTAACTCTAATTCTAACCCTCATCCTAACCCTAACACTAACACTAATGTAACCCTAAAACTAACGCTAACCCTAACCCTAACCCTAACCCTAACCCTAACACTAACCCTCATCCTAACCCTCATCCTAACAATCACCCTAACCTTAATCTTAACCATGACTCTCATTTTAAACCTAACTCTAACCCTAACCCTAACCCGAACCCTAAATCTAACCGTAACCCTCATCCTAACCCTAACCCTAACCCTAACCCTAAAGCTAACTCTCATTCTAACACTAACTCTAACCCTAACCCTAACCCTAAGCCTAAATCTAACCCTAATCCTCAACCTAACCCTAACACTAGCCTTAGCCCTCATTTTAACACTAAAACTAACCCTTAACCTAACTCTAACCCTAACCCTAACCCTCATTCTAACCCTAACTCTAAACCTAACACTAACCCTCATCAAAACGCTAACCCTAATCCTAAACACAACGTTAACCCTAAAACTAAACCTAACCCTACCTAACCCTAACCCTCATCTTAACTGTAAACCTAACCCTAACCCTAATTCTAACCTTACCCTAACCCTAACCCTAGCCCTTAGCCCCCATTCTAACCCTAACTCTAACCGTAAACCTAACTCTAAACCTAACCCTAAGCCTAACCCTCATCCTAACCCTAAACCTAACCCTCACCCTAACCCTAACCCTAACCCTAACTCTAACCCTAATACTAAACTTAACCCAAACCTAACCCTGACCCTCATTCTAACCCTAACTCTAACCCTAACCCTAACCTTCTTTGTAAAGCTAACTCTAACCCTAACCCTAACTCTAACCCTAACCCTAATCCTAACCCTCATCCTAACCCTAACCCTAACCCTCATTTTACCCTAACCCTAATACTAACCATAACTCTAACCCTAAACCTAAAATGAACCGTAACCCTAACACTCATTCTAACCCTAACTCTAACCCTAAACCTCATTCTAAAGCTAACTCTAATCATAACCCTAATCCTAATCCTAAACCTAACCCTAACTCTAACCCTAACCCTAACCCTAATCCTAAACCTCATCCTAATCCTAAACCTAACCTTAACCCTCATCCTACCCTAACCCTAACACTAAACCTAACTCTAATGGTAACCCTCATCCTAACCCTAACCCTAACCCTCATCCTACCCTAACCCTACCAATAAACATAATCTAATCCTAACCCTCATCCTAACCTTAACCCTAACCCTAACCTTAGCCCTAACATTAAACGTTAACCCTAACCCTAACACTAACCTTAACCCTAAACCTAACCCTAGGCTTAGCCCTCATTCTAACCCTAACTTTAACCCTAACCCTTACGCTATCCCTAACCCTAAACTTAACCCTAAACCTAACCCACATTCTAACCCTAACTGTAACCCTAACCGTCATCCTAACTATACCTCCAAACCTAACCCTAACCCTTATCCTAACTGTAACCCTAACCCTAACTCTAACCTTCATTCTAAAGCTATATCTAACCATAACTCTAAACCTAACACTAACCCTAAACCTAACCCTAACCTTAAACCTAACACTAGCACTAATCCTAACCCTAACACTAACCCTCATTCTAAAGCTAACTCTAACCATAACCCTAACTCTAAACCTAACCCTAAAACTCATCCTAACCCTAAACTTAACCCTAACCCTCATTCTAACCCTAACCCTAATCCTAACCCTAACCCTCATCCTAACCCTAAACCTAAAACTAACCCTAACCCTCATTGTAAACCTAACGCTAAACCTAACCTTAACAATCAAACTCACCCTCATCCTAACCCTAACCCTAACCCTCATCCTTACCCTAAACCTAACCCTAACCCTCATTCTGAAGTTAACTCTAACCATAACACTAACTCTAACCCTAAACCTAATGCTGACCCTAACCCTAACTCTAATCCTAAACCTAAAGCTAAGCCTAACCCTAAACCTCATTCTAAACCTAACTCTAAACCTAACCAAAACTCTCATCCTAACCCTAAAACTAACCCTCATCCTAACCCTCATCCTAACCCTAACCCAAACCCTCATCCTAACAGTCATCCTAACCCTAACCTTAACTGTAACTCTCATTCTAAACCTAACACTAACCCTAACGCTAATCCAAACCCTAAAACTAACTGTAACCCTCATCCTAACCCTAACCCTAATCATAAACCTAACCCTCATTCTAACCCTAACTATAACTCTAACCCTAACCCTGTGCCTAAATCTAACACTAAACCTCAACCTAACCCTAACCCTAGGCCTAGTCCTCATTTTAACCCTAACTTTAACCCTTAACCTAACTCTAACCCTAACCCTAACCCTCATTCTAACCCTAACACTAACCCTAATCCTAACCCGAAAACTAACCCTAAAACTAAACCTAACCATACCTAACTTTAACCCTAACCCTAGTCCTAGCCCTAACTCTAATCCTCACCCTAACCCTAACTCTAACCCTCACCCTAACCCTAACTTTAACCCTAACCATAGTCCTAACCCTCTACCTAACCCTAATCCTAACCCTCATCCTACCCTAACACTAACCCTAACACTAACCCTCATCCTAATCCTCATCCTAACCCTAACCCTCATCCTACCAATCATCCTAACCCTAACCTTAACCCTAACTCTCATTCTAAACCTAACTCTAACCCTAACCCGAACCCGAACCCTAAATATAACTGTAACCCTCCTTCTAACCCTAATAATAACCCTAAACCTAACCCTCATTCTAACCATAACTCTAACTCTAACCCTAAATCTGAGCCTAAATCTAACCCTAACCATCAACCTAAACCTAACCCTAGGCTTGGCCCTCATTTTAACCCTAACTCTAACCCTTAACCTAACTCTAACCCTAACCCTAACCCTCATTCAAAACCTAACTCTAACCCTAACACTAACCCTCATCAAAATGCTAACCCTAATCCTAACCTCAATGCTAACCTTAAAACTAAACCTAACTCTACCTAATTCTAACACTAACCATCATCCTAACTGTAACCCTAACCCTAACACTAACTCTAAACTTAGCCTAACCCTAACCCTAGCCCTAGACAACATTCTAACCCTAACTCTAACTATAACCCTAACTCTAACTCTAACCCTATCCCTAATCCTAACCCTCATCCTAACCCTAACCCTCATCCTACAATAACCCTAACACTAACCCTAACTCTAACTCTAACCCTAACCTTAACCATAACCCTAACCCTCATTCTAACCCTAACTCTAAACCTAACCCTAACCCTCATTCTAAAGCTAAGTCTAACCATAACCCTAACTCTAAACCTAACCCTAACTCTAACCCTAACCCTAACCCTAATCTTAACCCTCATCCTAACCCTAACCCTAACCCTCATCCTACCCTAACCCTAACACTAACACTAACTCTAACATTAACTCTCATCCTAACCCTAACCCTAACACTAAACGTAACCCTAATCCTAACGCTAACCCTATCCCTAAACAAACCATAACCCTAGACCTAGCCCACATTCTAACACTAACTATAACCTTATCCCTAAATCTAACCCTAAACCTAACCATACCCCTAACCTAACCCTAACGCTCATTCTAAAGCTAACTCTAACCATAACCCTAACTCTATACCTAACCCTAATCGTAACCCTAACCTTAACCCTAAGGCTAAACCTAAACCTAACTCTAACCCTAAACCTAATGCTTACCATAACCCTAACAGTAATCCTAACCCTCATTCTAACCGTATTTCTAACCCTAACCCTAATCCTAACCTTAACCCTCATCCTAACCCTAAACCTAACCCTAACCCTCATCCTAAATCTAACAATAACCCTAAACTTAACACTAACCCTCACCCACATCCTAACCCGCAACCTAACCATAAACCTAACCCTAACCCTCATCCTAAAGCTGACTCTAAGCATAAAGCTAACTCTAACTCTAATCATAAACCTAACACTAACCCTGAACCTAACCCTAACAATAACTCTAACCCTAAACCGAATGCTATCCCTAACCCTAACTCTAAACCTAAACCTAAGGCTAACACTAAACCTAATTGTAACCCTAACCCTAACTCTAACCCTAAATCTAACACTAAACCTAAAGCTAACCCTAACCCTAAACTTAAACCTCACCCTCATTCTAACCATAACTCTAACTCTAACCTTAACCCTAAACCTAACCCTAACCTTAGCCGTTGCCCTAATTTTAAAGCTAACACTAACCCTAAACCTAACCCTAACCCTAACCCTCATTCTAAAGCTAACTCTAACCATAACCCAAACACTAACCATAACCCTAACTGTAATGCTAACCCTCAACCTATCCCCAAACCTAATCATATCCCTAACCCTCATCCTAACCTTAAACCTAACACTAACCCTAACACTAAACGTAACCCTAACCCTAACGGTAATCCTAAGCCTAACCCTAACCCTAGCCCTAGCCCTAGCCCTCATTCTAACACTAACTCTAACTCTTACCCTAAATCTAACCCTAACCCTAACCCTCATCCTAAACCTAACCCTAGACATAACCCCATCCCTAAACCTAATGCTAAACCTAACCTTAACCATAATCCTAAGGCTATCCCTAACCCTAACCCTAAACCTAACCCACATTCTAACCCTAATTCTAACCCTAACCCTAATCCTCATTCTAAAGCTAACTCTAACCATAACCTGAACCCTAACCCTAACTATAATACTAAACTTCACCTATACCTAACCCTAACTATAAACCTAACCCTCATCCTAACCCTAACCTTAACCCTAGCCCTCATTCTAACCCTAACTGTAAACTTATCCCTAACTCTAACCATAACCCTAACTCTAACTTTAACCCTAAACCTAAGCCTAAAACTCATCCTAAATGTAACCCTAACCCTAACCCTCACTGTATCCCTAGCCCTAGCCCTCATTCTAACCCTCTCTAACCATTACCCAAACTCTAACCCTAAGCCTAACCCTAAGCCTAACCCTAAGCATAACCCTCATCCTAACCCTAACCCTAAACCTAACCCTAACCCTAACTCTAACCCTAACCCTAAACTTAACCCTAACCCTGACCCTAACCCTGACCCTCATTCTAACCCTAACTCTAACCCTTACCCAAACTCTAACCCTAACCCTAAGCCTAACCCTAAGCATAACCCTCATCCTAACCCTAACCCTAACTCTAACCCTAACCCTAAACTTAATCCTAACCCTAATCCTGACCCTCATTCTAACACTAACTCTAACCGTAACCCTAACCCTCATTGTAAAGCTAACACTAACCATAACCCTAACTTTAACCCTAACCCTAAGTCTAACCCTCACCCTAACCCTAATCCTAATTCTCATCCTAACCCTAACCCTAACCCTCATCCTACTCTAACACTAACACTAACCCTAACTCTAACCCTAACCCTAACCTTAACCTTAACCCTAACCCTCATTCTAACCCTAACTCTAACCCTAACCATCATTGTAAAGCTAACTCTAAACATAACCCTAACCCTAACCATAACACTAACACTAAGAGTGAACGTAACTGTAAAGCTAATGCTAACCGTAAACCTAACCCTAGACCTAGCCCTCATTCTAACCCTAACTCTAACCCTAAACCTAACCTTAACCCTAACGCTAGCCCTCATTCTAACCCTAACCCTAACCCTAACCCTAATCCTCATTCTAAAGCTAACTCTAACCATAAACCTAACTCTAAACCTAACCATAACTCTAACCCTAACCCTAACCCTAACCTTCATCCTATACCTAACCCTAACCCTCATCGTACCCTAACCCTAACACTAACCCTAACTCTAAACCTAACCCTCATCCTAACCCTAACCCTAACACGAAACGTAACCCTAAACCTAATGCTAACCCTATTCCTAACCTAACCCTAACACTAGCCCTAGTCCTCATTCTAACCCTAACTCTAATGCTAACCCTAACCCTAAACTTAACGCTCATTCTAAAGCTAACTCTAACCATAACCCTAACTCTATACCTAACCCTAAACCTAATCGTAACCCTAACCTTAACCCTAACACTAACCCTAAACCTAATGCTAACCCTAAACCTAAACCTAACCCTAACCCTCATCCTTAATCTAACAATAACCCTAAACTTAACCCTCACCCTCATCCAAACCCTAAACCTAACACTAATCCTAACCCTAAACTTCATCCAAAAGCTAACTCTAAGCATAACGCTAACTCTAACCCTAATCATAACCCTAACACTAACCCTGAACCTAACCCTAACCCTAAAAATAACTCTAACCCTAAACCTAATGCTATCCCTAACCCTAACCCTAACCTAAATCTAACCCTAACCCTAACCTAAACCTAAGGCTAAACCTAAACCTAATCGTAACCCTAACCCTAACCCTAACTCTAACCCTAAGTCTAACCCTAACTCTAACCCTAAGCCTAACCCTAACCCTAAACCTAACCCTCAACCTAACCCTACCCCTAACCCTAATTCCAACCCTAACCCTAAACTTAACCCTAAACGTAACTTTGACCCTCATTCTAACCCTAATTCTAACACTAAACCTAACCCTCATTGCAAAGCTAACTCTAACCATTACTCTAACTCTAACCCTAACCCTAACTCTAACCCTAACCCTAACCCTAACCCTAATCCTAACCCTGATCCTAACCCTAACCCTAACTGTCATCCTACCCTAACCCTAACACTAACCCTAACTCTAACGATAACCCTCATCCTAACCCTAACCATAAAACTAAACCTAACCCTCATTCTAACCCTAACTCTAACTCTAACCCTAACCCTAAGCCTAAATCTAACCCTAAACCTCAACCTAACTCTAACCCTAGCCTTAGCCCTCATTTTAACCCTAACTCTAACCCTAACCCTAACCCTAACTCTAACCCTAACACTAACCCTCATCAAAACGCTAACCATAATCCTAACCCCAATGTTTACCCTAAAACTAAACCTAACTCTACCTAACCCTAACTCTAAACCTAACCCTCATCCTAACTGTAACCCTAACCCTAACCCTAACTCTAGTGTTACCCTAACCCTAACCCTAACCCTCATCCTAACTGTAACCCTAACCCTATCCCTAACTGTAACCTTGCCCTAACCCTAACCCTAACCCTAGCCCTAGCCCTCATTGTAACCTTAACTCTAACCCTAACCCTAAATCTAACTTTAACCCTAACACTAAGCCTAACTCTCATCCTAACCGTAATCCTAACACTAACCCTCACCGTATCACTAGCCCTAGCCCTCATTCTAACCCTAACTCTAACCCTTACTCAAACTCTAACACTAACCCTAACCCTAAGCCTAACGCTAAGCATAATCCTCATCTTAACCCTAACCCTAAACCTAACCCTCACCCGAACCCTAACCCTAACTCTAACCCTAACCCTAAACTTAACCCTAACCCTAAACCTGACCCTCATTCTAACGCTAACTCTAACCCTTATCCTAACTCTAACCCTAACCCTAAACTTAACCCTAACCCTAACCCTGACCCTCATTCTAACCCTAACTCTAACCCTTACCCAAACTCTAACCCTAACCCTAAGCCTAACCCTAAGCATAACCCTCATCCTAACCCTAACCCTAACTCTAACCCTAACCCTAAACTTAATCCTAACCCTAACCCTGACCCTCATTCTAACACTAACTCTAACCGTAACCCTAACCCTCATTGTAAAGCTAACTCTAACCATAACCCTAACTTTAACCCTAACCCTAACTCTAACCCTCACCCTAACCCTAATCCTAATTCTCATCCTAACCCTAACCCTAACCCTAACCCTCATACTATTCTAACCCTAACACTAACCTTAACTCTAACCCTAACCCTAACCTTAACCGTAACCCTAACCCTCATTCTAACCCTAACTCTAACCCTAACCATCATTGTAAAGCTAACCCTAACCCTAACCCTAACACTAAACGTAACTGTAAAGCTAACGCTAACCGTAAACCTAACCCTAGCCCTAGGCCTCATTCTAACCCTAACTGTAACCCTAAACCTAACCTTAACCCTAACGCTAGCCCTCATTCTAACACTAACTCTAACCCTAACCCTAACCCTCATTCTAAAGCTAACTCTCACCATAAACCTAACTCTAAAGCTAACCATAACTCTAACCCTAACCCTAATCCTAACCTTCATCCTATACCTAATCCTAACCCTCATCGTACCCTAACCCTAACACTAACCCTAACTCTAAACCTCACCCTCAACCTAACCCTAACCCTCATCATAAACCTAACCTTAAACCTAACCCTCATTCTAACCCTAACCCTAATCCTAACCATAACCCTGATCCTAACCCTAACCCTAACTCTAACCCTCATCCTGAAGCTAACTGTAACCATAACGCTAACTCTAAACCTAATTGTAACTCTAACCCTAACCCTAACACTAACACTAACCCTAACCCTAACCCTAAACCGTACGCTAACCCTAACCTTAACCTAACCTTAACAATAACCCTAACCCTAACTATAAACCTAAAACTAAGGCTAACACAACCCTAATCGTAACCCTAACCCTAACCTTAAATTTAACTCTAACCCTAAACCTAAAGCTAACCCTAACCCTAACCCTAAACCTAACCCTCATTCTAACCCTAACTGTAACTCTAATACTAACCTGAAGCCTAAATCTAACCCTAACCCTCAACCTAAACCTAAACCTAAACCTATCGGTTGCCGTCATTTTAACTCTAACTCTAACCATAAACCTAACTCTAACCCTAACCCTCATCCTAACCCTAACCCTAAACCTATCCCTAAACCTAACCCTAAACCTAACACTAAATGTAACCCTAACCTAGTGAGCAACACACAGGTGATTTACTTTAAAACTTAAAGATTTGCGTTTCTGTTTATTTGTTAGAAACTTGTTTCTGTGCTGTACAGTGCAAGATATCACTTTTCAGGTTTCCTGTATTCCTAATTGAGCGAGCAACACAAAGGTGATTTTCTTTACAACGTAGAGCTTTGCTTTTCTGTTCTTTTGTTGGAAACTTGTTTCTGTGCTGTACAGTGCGATATATAACTTTTCAGTTTTCCTGTTATTCAAATTGA
This sequence comes from Rhombomys opimus, assembly GCA_010120015.1. NCBI lineage: Eukaryota > Metazoa > Chordata > Mammalia > Rodentia > Muridae > Rhombomys > Rhombomys opimus. Next base: position 18,191 of record REGO01000901.1, read on the forward strand.
GCGGGCGACACGTATGTGTTTTAGTTTACAACGTTGTGCTTTGTGTTTCTGTTCTTTTGCTGGAAACTTGTTTCTGTGCTGTACAGTGCGAGATATCACTTTTCCAGGTTTCCTGTTATCCTAATTGAGTGAGTGACAACCCTAACCCTAACCCTAACTCTAACCCTAACCCTATCCCTAACACTAACCCTAACCCTAGCACTAAACCTAACGATAACCCTAACACTTACCCTTAACCTAACCCTCATTCTAACCATAACTCTAAACCTAACCATAAACCTAATGCTAAATCTAATCCTAACCTAAACCTAAACCTATCCCTCATCCTAACCCTAATCCAACCATAAACCTTACCATAACCTTAACCCTTACACTAAACCTAAACCTAAGCCTAACCCTCATTCTAAAGCTAAATCTAACTATAATTGGAACCCTAACCCTAACCCTAACTGTAACACTAACCCTCATCCTATTGCCAACCCTAACCCTAAACCTAACCCTAACCATAAACCTAACCCTAACACTAACCCTAACCCTAACACTAAACCCTACCCCTAAACCTACCCCTAAACCCACCCCTAACCCAACCCCTAACCCTAACCCTAATCCCCATCAAAATGCTAAAGCTAACACTAACCCGAACGCTAACCCTAACCCTAAACCTAACTCTACCCTAAACTTAACCCTCACCCTAACCCTAAACCTAACCCTAAACCTAATGCTAACCCTTACCCTAACCCTAAATCTAACCCTAACCCTAAACCTAACCCTCATTCTAACCCTAACTATAACCCTAACCCTCATCCTAACCATAACCCTAAACGTAACCCTAAACCTCATTCTAACCCTAAACATAACCCTAACATTCATCCTAATACTAACAGTAATCCTAACCCTAACCCTCATCCTAACCCTAACCCTAAACCTAACCCTCATCCTAATCCTAACCCTAACCGTAACCCTAGACCTAACACTATCCCTAAACCTGATCATAACTCTAATCATAAACATCACCCTAACCCTGACCCTAACACAAACATTAACACTAAACTTAACCCTAACACTAACCCTAGCCCTGGACCTAACCCTAAACCTAACCCTCATTCTAATCTTAACTCTAACTTTAACCCTAACCCTAACCCTAACCCTCATTTTAAAGTTAACTCTAACCATAACCCAAACCTTAACCGTAACCCTAATAGTAACCCTAACCCTGAACCTATTCATAACCCTAAACTTAACACTAACCCTCATCCTAACCCTAACCCTAACCATAACTAAACCCTAACCCTAACCCTAAATGTAACCCTCTTTCTAAACCTAACTCTAACCCTAAGCCTAAACCTAATGCTAACTGTAACCATAACCCTAAACCCTCATTCTAACCCTAACTCTAACCCTAACCCTAATACTAACCCTAACCCTGATCCTAACCCTAAGCCTAAACTAACCCTAAAGCTCATCCTAAGCCTAACGCTCATCCTAACACTAACCCTAAACCTAACCCTCATCCTAACCCTAACACTCATCCTAATCCTAATCATAAGCCTAACCCTAGACCTAACACTATACCTAAACCTGACCCTAACTCTAACCCAAATTCTAACACTAAACGTAACCCTAAACCTATACCTAGTCTTAGCCCTCATCCTAACCGTAACTGTAAACCTAACCCTAACTCTAACTCTAATCCTAACCCTAACCCTAACCCTCATCCTAACCCTGACCCTAACCCTATCCCTAACTTTAAACCTAACCCTAAACCTACCACTAACCCTAACAGTAACCCTAAACCTAACCCACATTCTAACCGTAACTCTAACTTTAAGCCTAACCCTACCCCTTTTTCTAAAGGTAACTCTAATCATAACCCAAACACTAAACCTAACCCTAACAGTAACCCTAACCCTCCTCCTATTCCTAACCCTAACCCTCATCCTAAACCTAACCCTAACCATAGCCCTAGCCCTCATTCTAACCCTAACTCTAAACCTAAACCTAACTGTAACCCTAACCCTAACCCCCATTCCTACCCTAGCCCTAACCATAACCCTAACCCTAACTATAACCCTAAACATAACCCTAACCCTAACCCTCATTCTAAAGCTAACTCTAACCATACCCCTAACTCTAACCCTAAAACTAAGCCTAACACTAACCCTAAACTTAACCTTAACCCTAGACCTAACAATATCCCTAAACCTGACCCTAACTCTAACCTTAACCCTAAACCTAACGCTCATCCTAACCCTAACCCTACCCTAACAATAAAACTAAACGTAACCATAAACCTAACCCTAGCCCTAGCCCTCATTCTAACCCTAAACCTAACCTTAACTTTAACCCTAACCCTAACTCTAAACCTAACCATCATTGTAACGCTAACTCTAACGCTAACCCTATCCCTCATTCTAAAGCTAACTCTAACCATAACCCAAACCCTAACCCTAAACCTAACTGTAATCCTAACCCTCATCCTATACCTAACCCTAACCCTAAGCGTCATCCTAACCCTAACCCTATCCCTCATTATAAACCTAACTCTAACCATAAAACCAAACCCTAACCCTAACCCTAAGTGTAAACCTAACCCTCATCCTAACCCTAACCCTAACTCTAACCCTAGCCTTGCCCTCATTCTAACACTAACTCTAACACTAAACCTAACTCTAACCCTAATCCTAACCCTAAACCTCATACTAAACCTAACCCTAAAAGTAATGCTAAGCCTAAACCTAACCCTCTTTCTAAACTTAACTCTATCCGTAACCCTAATACTATCCTTAAACCTCATCCTAACCCTAAACCTAATCATAACCCTCATCCTAAATATAACCTTAACCCTAACCCTCATTCTAACCCTAACCCTAATCCTAAACCTAACCCTCATCCTAACCCTGACCCTCATCCTAAACCTACCCCTACCCCTAACCCTAACCCTCATTCTAAAGGTAACTCTAAACATAACCCTAATTCTAACCCTAACCCTAATCGTAACCCTAACCCTAACACCAACCCTAACATAAAAAAATCACCCTCCTTCTAACCCTAATTCTAACCCTAAAACTAACCCTAACACTAACTCTCATCCTAACCATAAACCTAACCCTAACTCTAACCCTAACCCTAACCATAACCCACACCCTAACCCTAACGCTACCCTGAACACTAAACGTAACCCTAACCCTAACCCTAGCCCTAGCCCTCATTCTAACCCTCACTGTAATCCTAACCCTAAGTCTAACCCTAACCCTGACCCACATCCTAACCCTAACCCTGACCCTAACACGAACTTTAACCCTAAGGCTAACCCTAACCTTAACCCTAACCCTAACCTTAACACTAATTGTAACCCTAAACCTAACACTAAACATAACCCTTTGGCTAAACATAACCCTAGCCTTAAACTTAACCCTCATTCTAAAGCTAACTCTAACCATAACCCAAACCCTAACCGTAACCCTAATAGTAACCCTCATCCTATTCCTAACCCTTACCCTAAACCTAACCCTCATCCTAACCCTAACCCTATTCCTAGCTTTCATTCTAATCCTAACTATAACCCTAAACCTAACTCTAACCCTTACCCAACCCCCATCTCAACCCTAACCCTAACCGTAATTCTAACCCTAACCCTAACCCTAAACCTAACCCTAACCCTCATTCTAAAGCTAACTGTAACCATAAACCTAACTCTAACTCTAAGTATAACCCTAACACTAACCCTAACCCTAACACTAACTCAAAACATAGACCTAACCCTATCCCTAAACCTGATGGTAACTCGAACCCTAACACTAACCCTAACCCTCATCCTAACCCTAACCCTAACTTTACACCTAACTCTAACCATAACCCTAACACTAACTCTGACCCTAAACTTAACCCTAATATTAACCCTAACCCTAACATTAAACCTGACCCTAACCCTAACCCTACCGCTAGCCTAACCCTAAACATAAACTTAACCCTCATTCTAACCCTAACTCTAACCTTAAACCTAACCCTATACCTCATTCTAAAGCTAACTCTAACCATACCCAAACCCTAACCCTAACCCTAACTGTAACCCTAAACCTCATCCTATCCCTAATCCTAACCCTAGCACTAACCCTCATCCTAACCTTAACCCTAACCCTAACCCTAGCCCTCATTTTAACCTTAACTCTAACCCTAACCCTAACTCTAACCCTAAGCATAACCCTAAACCTCATCCTAACCCTAACCCTAAACCTAATGCTAACCCTAACCCTAACCTTAAACCTAATTGTCATTGTAACGCTAACTCTCCTAACCCTCATCCTAACCCTGACCTTAATCCTAAACCTCATTCTAACCCTAACTCTAACCCTAACCCTAACCCTAACCCTAGCCGTAGACCTCATTTTAACCCTAACTCTAACCCTAACAGTAATTCTAACCCTTACCCTAACCCTAATCGTAACCATAACCCTAACCCTAAACATAACCCTCATTCTAACCCTATCTCTAATCCTAACCCTATCCCTAACCCTCATTCTAAAGCTAACTCTAACCATAACCCGAAACCTAACCCTAACAATCATCTTAACCTAACCCTACCCCTAACAATAATCCTCATTCTAGAGGTAACTCTAAACATAACCCTAACTCTAACCCTAACCATAACCCTCATCCTAAACCTAACCCTAACCCTAACTCTAATCCTAACCCTAACCCTCATCCTAACCCTAACACTCATCCTAAAACTAAGCCTAACCATAACCCTAGACCTAACACTATCCCTAAACCTGACCCTAACTCTAAGCCTAACCCTAACGCTAACCCTCACCCTAACCCTAACCCTAACCCTGACCCTGACCCTATCTCTAGCCCACATTCTAACCCTAACTCTAACCCTAAACCTAACTGTAACCCTAAACCTAACCCCCATTCCTACCCTAACCCTAACCCTAAACCTAACCCTAACTCTAACCATAACCATAACCCTAATCCTTACTTCATTCTAAAACTAACTGTAACCATACCCTTAACTCTAACCCTAACCCTAACCCTAACACTAAACCTAACCTTAACCCTAACCCTAGACCTAACAATATCCCTAAACCTGACCTTAACTCTAACCTTAACCCTAACCCTACCCTAACCCTCATCCCAACCCTAACCCTAACCCTAACACTAAACGTAACCCTAACCCTAACCCTACCCCTAGCCCTCATTCTAACCATAACCATAACCCTAATCCTAACGCTAACCCTACCCCTAAACCTAACTCTAACCCTAACCCTAACCCTAACCCCACCTCTAACTCTAACCCTAAACCTAAACCTAACCCTCATTCAAACCCTAACTCTAACCCTAACCCTATCCCTCATTCTAAAGCTAACTCTAATCATAACCCAAACTCTAACCCTAACCCTAACTGTAACCCTAACCCTCATCCTAACCCTAACCCTAATTCTAACCCTATCCTACCCCTCATTCTAACCCTAACTCTAACACTAAAACTAACACTAACCCTAAACCTCATCCTAAACCTAACCCTAAACCTAATACTAAACTTAACCCTAATCCTAACTCTAACCCTAGCCTATCCCTCATTCTAAAACTAACTCTAACCATACCCCTAACTCTAACCCTAACCCTAACCCTAAAGCTAACTCTAATCATAACCCTGACTCTAACCCTAATAGTAACCCTAATCATAACCCTAACCCTAACTCTCATTCTAACCCTAACCCTAACACTAACCCTAACACTAAACGTAACCCTAACACTAACCCTAATCATAAACGTATCCAAAACCCTAACCCTAACCCTCATCCTAACCCTAACCCTAAACCTAACCCTAACCCTAAAGCTAACTCTAATCCTAATCCTAACCCTCGTCCTAACACTAACACTAAACCTAACCCTAAACCTAACCTTCATCAAAACGCTAAAATTAACGCTAACCCCAACGCTAACCCTAACCCTAAACCTAAACCTAATGCTTACCCTAACACTAAACCTAATGCTAACCCTAACCATAAACCTAAACCTAAACCTATCCCTCATCCTAACCCTAACACTTACCCTAACCCTTACCCTAAGCTTAAACCTAACCCAAAACCTTAATCCTCATCCTAACACTAACCCTAACCCTAACCGTCATCCTAACCAAATGCTAAACCCTAACTCTAACCCTAACCATAACCCTCATCCTAACCCTAAACCTAACCCTCATCCTAACCCAAACCTTAACCCTAACCCTAACCCAAACCCTAACACTAAACATAACCCTAACACTAACCCTAGCCCTAGCCCTCATTCTAACCCTAAGTGTAATCCTAACCCTAACTCTAACTCTACCCTAACACTAACCCTAACCCTCATCCTAACCCTAATCCTAACTCTAACCCTACCCTAATCCTAACTTTAAACCTAACGCTATCCCTAACCTTAACCCTAACTCTAACCCTAACCCTAACCCTAATAGTAACCCTAACCCTAACCCTAAACCTAACACTCATTCTAACCCTAACTCTAACCCTAAACCTATCCCTCATTCTAAAGCTAACTCTGACCACAACCCAAAACCTAATCCTAACCCTAACCCTAGCCCTAGCCCTCACTCTAACCCTAACTCTAACCCTAAACCTAATTCTACCCTAACCCCCATCCCAACCTAACCCTAACCCTAACATTCATTCTAAGCTAACTGTAACCATACCCCTAACACTAACCCTAACCCTAACCCTAACCCAAACCATAGACCTAACCCTATCCCTAAACCTGTCCCTAACTTTAACCCTAACCCTAACCCTCATCCTAATCCTAATCCTAACCCTAACCCTAACACTAAACGTAACCCTAAACCTAACCCTAGCCATAGCCCTCATTCTAACCCTAACTCTAATCCTAAACCTAACTCTAACTCTAACCCTACCCCTAACCCTCATCCTATCCCTAACCCTAAACCAAACCCTCATCCTAACACTAAGCCTAACCCTAACTTTAAACCTAACACTAACCCTAACACAAACCCTAACTCTAAACCTAAACTTAACCCTAATAGTAACCCTAACCCTAACTCTACCACTAACCCTAACACTAACCCTAACTCTATTCCTCATTCTAAACATAACTCTAACCATAACTCAAACCCTAACCTCAACTGTAAACCTAACCCTCATCCTATACCTAACCCTAACACTAACCCTCATCCAAATGCTAACGCTAACCCCAACACTAACCCTAGCCCTAGCCCTCATTCTAACCCTAACTCTAACCCTAAACCTAACTCTCACCCTAACCCTAACCCTAAAACTCATCCGAAACCTAACCCTAAACCTAATGCTAAACCTAACCCTAACCCTAGCCCTAGCCCTCATTCTAACCCTAACTGTAATAGTAACCCTAACTCTAACTATAACCCTAATCCTAACCCTAACCCTAACTGTCATCCTAACCCTAACCCTAAACCTAACTTTAAACCTAACGGTAACCCTAACCCTAACTCTAACCCTAACCCTAACCCTAATACTAACCCTAATCCTAACACTAAAGCTAACCCTCATTCTAACCCTAACTCTAACCCTAACCCTATCCCTCATTCTAAAGCTAACTCTAACCATAACCCAAACACTAATCCTAACCCTAACAGTAACACTCATCCTATTCCTCACCCTAACCCTAACCCTCATTATAACCCTAACCCTAAACCTAAACCTAACCCTAGCCTTAGCCTTCATTCTAACCCTAACTCTAACCCTAAACCTAACTCTAACCCCAACCCTAACCCCCATCCCAACCCTAACCCTAACCCTAACCCTAAACCTCATTCTAAAGCTAATTGTAACCATACCCCTAACTCTAAACCTAACCCTAACCCTAACACTAACCCTAACAATAAAGGTAACCCTAACCCTAAACCTAGCCATAGCCAGCATTCTAATCCTTACTCTAATCCTAACCCTAACTCTAACTCTAACCCTAACACTAACCCTAAACCTCAACCTAACCCTAACATTACACCTAACGCTAACTCTAACCCTAACCCTAACTCTAACCTTAAACTTAACCCTAATATTAACCCTAAACCTAACATTAAACCTACCCCTAACCCTAACACTACCACTAACCCTAACCCTAACCCTAACCCTAAACCTAACCCTCATTCTAACCCTAAACCTAATCCTAACCTTATCCCTCATTCTAAAGCTAACTCTAACCATATCCCAAACCCTAACCCTAAATATAACCCTAACCCTCATCCTATCTCTAATACTAACCTTCATCCTAACCTTCACCCTAACTCTAGCCCTAGCCCGGATTCTAACCCTAACTCTAACCCTAAACCTATCTCTAACCATAACCCGAACCCTAACCCTAACTGCAAACCTAACCCTGATACTATCCCTAACCCTAACCCTAACCCTCATTCTAACCCTAACCCTAACACTATCACTAACACTAAACGTAACTCTAACCCTAATTCTAAAACTAACCGTAACCCTAAACCTAACCCTAACTCTAATCCTAAACCTAAAGTTAACCTTAACCCTAACCCTAAACCTAACCCTATCCCTAACCCTAACCTTAACCCTAAACCTAAAACTAACACTAAACTTAACCTTAATCCTAACCCTGACACTAAACCTAACCCTCCTTCTGACCCTAACTCTAGCTTTAACACTAATCTAACCCAAACTCTAATTGTAACCCTAACCCTAAACCTAATCCTCATTCTAAAAATTAACTCTAACCCTCATCCTAACCCTAACCTTAACCCTAACCCATATTCTAACCCTAACTCTAACCCTAACCCTAACCATAACCCTAAATCTAACCCTAACCCTCATCCTAAAACTAATCGTAACCCTAGCCATAACCTTCATTTTAACCCTAACTCTAACCCTAAACCTAAATGTAACCCTAACCCTAAACCTAGCCCTCATTCTAAAGCTAACTCCAACGATGATGCTAACTCCAACTCTAACCCTAACATTAAACGTAGCCCTAAATTTAACCCTAACCCTAACCCTAACCCTAACCGTAACTCTAACCCTCATCCTAATCCTAATCCTAACCCTAACCCTAACACTAAACGTAACCCTAAACCTAACCCTAGCCATAGCCCTCATTCTAACCCAACACTAACCCTAAACCTAACTCTAACCCTAACCCTGACCCTAACACTAAACTTAACCTTAACCCTAACCCTAGCCATAGCCGTCATTCTAACGATAACTCTAATCCTAACCCTAACTCTAACTCTAACCCTAACCCTCATCCTAACCCTAACTGTAACCCTAACCCTAACTTTAAATCTAACACTAACCTAACCCTAACCCTAACCCTAATATTAACCCTAACCGTAATACTAAACCTAACCCTACCGCTAACCCTAACCCTAACCCTAAACCTAACCCTCATTCTAACCCTAACTCTAACCGTAACCCTAACCCTATCCCTCATTCTAAAGCTAACTCTAAACATAACCCAAACCCTAACCCTAACCCTAACTGTAACCCTAACCCTCATCCTATTCCTAACCCTAACCCTAACCCTCATCCTAACACTAACCCTAACTTTAAACCTAATGATAACTCTAACCCTAACCCTAACAATAACCCTAAACCTAACCCTAATAGTAACACTAACCCTAACACTAAACCTAACCCTACCCTAAACCTACCACTAACCCTAAACCTAACCATAATTCTAACCCTAACTCTAACCCTAACCATAACCCTAACCCTCATCCTAACCCTAAACCTAACCCTAATCCTCATTCTAAAGCTAACTCTAACCCTAACCCTAACCCTAACCCTAACCCTAACCCTAACCCTAACCCTAACCCTAAATCTAATCCTAACCCTATCCCTACAGTGTGAGATATTACTTTTCAGTTTTCCTGTTGTGCTTTGTGTTTCTGTTCTTTTGTTGGAGACTTGTTTCTATGCTATAGGGTGCGATATATCACTGTTCAGTTTTCACGTTATCCTAACTGAGCGGGTGACACTCATGTGATTTAGTTTACAACAGAGTGCTTTGCGTTTCTGTTCTTTCGTTGGAAATTTGTTACTGTGTTGTACAGTGCAAGATATCACTTTTCGGTTTTCCTGTATTCCTAATTGAGGGAGTGACACACATATGATTTAGTTTACAACGTTGTGCTTTGTGTTTCTCTTCTTTTGTTGGAAACTTGTTTTTGTGCTGTAGAGTGCGATATATCACTTTTCAGTTTTCCTGTTAACCTAATTGAGCGAGCGACAAGTATGTGAATTAGTTTACAGTGTTGTGCTTCGCATTTCTGTTCTTTAGTTGGAAACTTGTTTCTGTGCTGTGCAGTGCGAGATATTACTTTTCAGTTTTCCAGTATTCCTAATTGAGGAAGAAACACACATGTGATTTTGTTTACAACGTAGTGCTTTGTGTTTCTCTCCTTTTGTTGGAAACTTGTTTCTGTGCCTCATAGTGCAATATATCACTTTTCAGTTTTTCTGTATTACTAATTGAGGGAGCGACACACAAGCGATTTACTTTACAACGTAATGATTTGCCTTTCTTTTCTTTTGTTGGAAACTTCTTTCTGTGCTGTACAGTGTGAGATATCACTTTTCAGTTTTCCTTTATTCCTAATTGAGCGAGTGACACGCATGTGATTTAGTTTACAAAGTTGTGCTTTTGTTTCTTTTCTTTTGTTGGAAACTTGTTTCTGTGCCGCATAGTGCGAATTATCACTTTTCAGTTTTCCCGTTATCCTAATTGATCAGGCGGTATGTATGTGAATTAGTTTACAATGTTGTGGTTTGCGTTTCTGTTCTTTTGTTGGAAACTTGTTTCTGTGCTGTACAGTGCGAGATATCACTTTTCAAGTTTCCTGTATTCCTAATTGAGCGAGCGACACACAAAAGATTTACTTTACAACATAGAGCTTTGCGTTTTTGTTCTATTGTTGGAAACTTGTTCTGTGCTATAGATGCGATATATCACTTTTCAGAGTTCCAGTTATCCTAATTGAGCGGGCGACATGTATGTGAATTGGTTTACAATGTTGTGCTTTAGGTTTGTGTTCTATCACTGGAAACTTGTTTCTGTGCTGTACAGAGTGAGATATCTGTTTTTAGTTTTCCTGTAAATCTAATTGTGCGGGCGACACATATGTGTTTTAGTTTACACAGTAGTGCTATGCATTTCTGTTCTTTTGTTGGAAACCTGTTTCTGTGCTGTAGAGTGCGATATATCACTTTTCAGTTTTTATGTATTCCTAATTGAGCGGGTGACATATATGTGTTTGAGTTTACAACATTGTGCTTTGCGTTTGTGTTCTTTCGTTGGAATCTTGTTTCTGTGCTGTACAGTGCGAGATATCACTTTTCCGTTTTCCTGTTATCCAAATTGAGCCTTGGACACGTATGTGTTTTAGTTTACAACGTAGAGCTTTGTGTTTCTGTTCTTTTGTTGGAAACTTGTTTCTGTTCTGCATAGTGCGAGATAACACTTTTCAGTTTTCCCATTATCCTAATTGAAGGGACGACACATATGTGAATTAGTTTACAATGTTGTGCTTTGCTTTTTGTACTTTCATTGGAAATTTGTTTCTGTGCTGTACAGTGCAAGATATAACTTTTCAGTTTTCCTGTATTCCTAATTGAGGGAGTTACAACCCTAACCCTAACCCTAACCCTAATGCTAACTCTAACCCTAACCCTATCTCTAACACTAACCCTAACCCTAAACTTAATCCTAACATTAACCTAACGCTAACCCTGATACTAACCCTGAACCTAAACCTCATTCTAACCCTAAATCTAACCATAACCATAAACCTCACCCTATATCTAACCCTAACCCTCATCCTAAAACTAACCCTAACCTTAGCCATAGCCCTCATTTTAACCTTAACTCTAACACTAAACCTAACTATAAAGCTAACCCTAAACCTAATGGTAACACTAATCCTAACCAAATCCTAACCCTATCCCTCATCCTAACATTAACCCTAACACTAAACCTTACCATAACCTTAGCCCTTACACTAAACCTAACCCTAAGCCTAACCCAAATTCTAAAGCTAACTCTAACAATAATCTGAACCCTAACACTAACCCTAACAGTAACCCTAACCCTCATCCTATCCCTAACCCTAACCCTAATCCTAACCCTCATCCTAACCCTATCCCTAACCCTAACCCTCATTCTAACCATATCCCTAAACCTAACCGTAACCCGAAATTGAACCCGAACCCTAACCCTCATTTTAAACATAACACTAAACCTCATCCTAACCCTACAACTAACCATAGCCGTAAACTAACCCTAATTCTAACACTAACCCTCACCAAAACGCTAACCCTAATCCTAACCCTAACAATAACCCTAGCGTGATTCTAACCATAACTCGGACCCTAACCCTAACTCTGGCTTATCTTGAACCCTAAACCTAACCCTAACCTTAACCCTAACCCTAACCCTAACCCTTACTCTATCCCTAACCCTAACCCTATTGAATCACTAACCCTAAACGTAACCCTCACCAAAACGCTAATCCTAAAACATAACCTAACCTAAAACCAAGTGTAATCCTACCCCAAAACAGGACCCTAACCCTACCTCTGGCCTATCCTGAACACTAATCCTAAACCTAACCCTAACCCTAAACCTCATCCTTATGTTAACACTAACTCTAACCCTAAACCTAACCCGAACCCTAACCCTCATCCTAAACCTAACCCTAACCCTAATCTTAACCCTAACCCTAGCCCTAACTCTAACCCTAACAATCATCCTAACCCTAACCTAAATCTAACCTTAATGCTAACCCTAACCTAAACCTAACCCTAACACTAAGCCTAAACCTCATCCTACACCTAAACCTAACCCTCATTTTAACCCTAACCTTAACCCTAAAATCACCCTAACCCTAACCATAATCCTAACCCTAACCCAAACCCTAACCCTAACCCTAACTCTGGCCTAACCCTATCCCAAACCCTAACCCTAACCCTAACTCTGGCCTAACCATAACGACAACCATAATCCTAACTCTAACCCTAACCCTAAACCTATACCTAAATCTGACCTAATACTAACCCTAAACCTCGTCCTAATCCTAAACCTAACACTAACCTTAACCTAACCGTAATCCAAACCCTAACTCTAACCCTAACACTCACCAAAACTTTAAACATAACCCTAACCCTAACACTAACCCTAGCATAATTCTAACCATAACCCTGACCCTAACGCTAACTCTGCCCTATCATGAACCATAACCCTAACTCTAACCCTAACCCTATTGAAACACTAACCCTAAACCTAACCATCACCAAAACGCTAACCCTAAAACTTACCCTAACCTTGACTCTAGTGTAATCCTACACATTAACTGGATCGTAACTCTAACTCTGGCCTATCCTTAACACTAAACCTAACCCTAAACCTAAAACTAACCCTCATTTTATCCCTAACCCTAACAATAACCCCAACACTCATCCTAACCCTAACCCTAAACCTAATCCTATCCCTAACCCAAACCCTAACCCTAACTCTAACCGTAACCCTCATCCTAAACCTAACCCTAACCCTCATTTTAACCCTAACCCTAACCCTAGCCCTAACCCTCATCCTAACCCTAACCATAACCAAAATCCTAACCCTAATCCTAACTCTAACCCTAACCCTCATCCTCACCCTAACCCTAACCTTCTTTCTAACCCTAACCCTATCCCTAAACCTAACTCTATCACTAACCGGAACCCGAACCCGAAACCGAAACCTCATTTTAACCATAACCTAAACCTCATCCTAACCCTATACCTAACCCTAACCTTAACCCTAACCTTAACATTCATCCTAACCCTCATCCAAATGCTAACCATAACCCTCATTCTAACCCTAACCCTAACCCTAACCCTCATTCTAACCCTAACCCTAACCCTAAACCTCATCCTATCCCTAACCCTAGCCCTAACCCTCATTTTAACCCTAACCCTAACCCTAGCCCTAACCCTCATCCTAACACTAACTCTAACAATAATCCTAACCCTAACCCTAACAAAACTCTAACCCTAACCCTTATCCTAACACTAACCCTAACACTCATTCTAACCCTAACCCTAACCCTAACCCAAACCCGAACCCTCATTTTAACCATAACCCTAAACCTCATCCTAACCCTAAACCACACCCTAACCCTAACCTAACCCTAACTCTAACCCTAACCCTCACCAAAACGCTAACCCTAATCCTAACCCTAACCCTAACACTAACCCTAGCGTAATTCTAACCATAACTCAGACCTTAACCCTAACTCTGGCTTATCTTGAACCCTAACCCTAAACATAACCCTAGCCATAGCCCTAACCCTTACTCTATCCCTAACCCTAACCCTATTGAATCACTAACCCTAAACCTAACCTTCACCAAAACGCTAACCTGAAAAGATAACCTAACCAAAACCCAAGTGTAATCCTACCCCAAAACAGGACCCTAACCTTACCTCTGGCCTATCCTGAACACTGAACCTAAACCGGACCATAACCCTATGCATAATCCTAACCCTCATTTTAACCCTAACCCTAACCCTAACCCTAACCCTAAACCTAAACCTAAACCTAAACCTAACCCTAACCCTAAACCTAACCCTGACCTAACCCTAACCCTAACCCTAACCCTAAACCTAACCCTAACCCTAAACCTCATCCTTATGCTAACCCTAACAGTAGCCCTAACCCTCATCCTAAACCTAACCCTAACCCTAATCTTAACCCTAACCCCAGCCATAACTCTAACCGTAACAATCATCCTAACCCTAACCTAACTCTAACCTTAACACTAACCCTAACCTAATCCTAACCCTAACCCTAACCCTAAGCAAAAACCTCATCCTAAACCTAACCCTAAACCTCATTTTAACCCTAACCTTAACCCTAACCCTCACCCTAACCTTAACCATAACCCTAACCCTAACCCAACCCCTAACCCTAACCCTAACAATAACCCTAACTCTGGCCTAACACTATCCCAAACCCTAACCCTAACCCTAACCCTAACACTGGCCAAACGATGACCCTAACCATAATCCTAACCCTAACCCTAACCCTAAACCTAAATCTAACCTAACCCTAACCCTAACCCTCATTCTAAACCTAACCCTAATGTTAACCCTAACCCTAACCCTAAACCTAACCCTAACCTAACCCTAACCTAACCCTACCCCTAACCCTATTGAATCACTAACCCTAAACCTAACCCTCACCAAAACGCTAATCTGAAAATATAACCTAACCAAAACCCAATTGTAATCCTACCCCAAAACAGGACCCTAACCTTACCTCTGGCCTATCCTGAACACTGAACCTAAACCGGACCATAACCCTATCCATAATCCTAACCCTCATTTTAACCCCAACACTAACCCTAAACCTAAACCTAACCTAACCCTAACCCTATACCTCATCCTATGCTAAACCTAAATCTAACCCTAACACTAACCCTAACCCTCATCCTAAACCTAACCCTAACCCTAATCTTAACCCTAACCCTAGCCCTAACTCTAAACCAAACAATCATCCTAACCCTAACCTAACCCTATCCTTAACACTAAACATAACCCTAACCATAACCCGAACCCAAACCCTAACAGTAAAACTAACCCTCATTTTATCCCTAACCCTAACCCTAAGTATAACACTCATCCTAACCCTAAACCTAACCCTAATTCTATCCCTAACCCAAACCCTAAACCTAACTCTAACCCTAACACTCATCCTAACCCTAATCCTAATCATAACCCTAACCATAACCCTAACCCTAACCTAACCGTAACCCTAACTCTGAACCTAACCCTAACCCTAACCCTCATTATAAACCTAACTCTAATGCTAACCCTAACTCTGGCCTATCCCTAACCCTAACCCAAACCCTAACTCTAACCCTAACCCTAGCCCTAACCCTAACCCTAACTCTAACCCTAACCCTAACCCTATAGAAACACAAACCCTTAACCTAACCCTCACCAAAACGCTAACCCTAAAACTTACCCTAACCTTAACTCTAGTATAATCCTCCCCATTAACAGGACCCTAACCCTAACTCTGGCCTATCTTGAACACTAAACCTAACCCTAACCCTAACCTTAACCCTAACCCCAAACCTCATTTTAACCCTAACCCTAATCCTCAGCCTAATCCTAAACATAACCCTAACCTAATCCTAACCTTAACCCTAACCCTAAACCTCATTTTAACCCTAATCCTAACCCTCATCCAAACGCTATACCTAACAATAACCCTAACCATACCCAAAACCCTAACCAAACCCTAACCTTAACGCTAACCCAAACTCTAACCTAAACCTAAACCTAACCCTAACCCTCAACCTAACCCAAAACCTAACCCTATCCCTAACCCAAAACTAACCCTTACCCTCATCGTAACCCTAACCCTAATCCTAATACTAACCCTAAACCTAACCCTAACCTAACCCTAAATCTCACCTAAACCTCATCCTTATGCTAACCCTAACTCTAACCCTAACCCTAACCCTCATCCTAAAGCTAACCCTAACCCTAATCTTAACCCTAACCAAAGCCCTAACTCTAACAGTAACAATCATCCTAACCCTAACCTAACCCTAACCTTAACGCAAAACCTAACCTAACCCTAACCTAACTCTAACCCTAAGTCTAAACCGCATCTTAAACCTAACCCTAACTCTAACCCTCATTTTAACCCTAACCGTAACCCTCACCCTAACCATAACCATAACACTAAGTCAAACCCTAACCCGAACCCTAACTCTTGGCCTAACTCTCATCCAAACCCTTACCCTAACCCTAACACTAACTCTGGTCTAATCCTAACCCTAACCCTAACCCTAACTCTAAACCTAAACCTAACCTACCCTAACCCTAACCGTAACCCTAAACCTCATCCTAACCCTAAACCTATTCCTAACCTTAACCTATCTCTAACCCTAACCCTAACTCTAACCCTAACCCTCACCAAAACGCCAACCCTAACCCTAACCCTAACCGAAATCCTAACCCTAGACCTAACCTTTATCCTAACTCTAACCCTAACCCTAAACCTATTGAAACACTAATCCTAAACCTAACCCTCACCAAACGCTAACCCTAAAACTTACCCTAACATTAACTTTAGTGTAATCCAACCCATTAACAGGACCCTAACCCTAACTCTGGCCTATCCTGAACACTAAACCTAACCCTAACCCTAAAACTAACCCTAACTCTAAATCTAAACCGCATTTTAACCCTAACCCTAAGCCTAACCCTAAGCCTAACCCTCATCCTAACGCTAACCCTAACCTTCATTCTAATCCTAACCCTAACCGTAACCTTCATTCTAACCCTAATCCTAACCCTAAACTAACCCAAACCCTAACTCTAACCCTAACCCTCACCAAAACGCTAACCCTAACCCTAACACAAACCCTAACAGTAACCCTAGTGTAATTCTAACCATAACCCAGACCCTAACCCTAACTCTGGCCATATTGAACCCTAACCCTTACCCTAACCCTAACCCTAACACTAACCCTAAACCTCATCCTAAACCTAATCCTCACCCTAACCCTAACCGTAACCCTAACCCAAACCCTAACCCTAACCCTAAACCTAACGCTAACTCTGTCCTAACCCTAACCCTCCTCCAAATGCTAAAATAACCCTAACCCTAACCCAAACCGTGACCCAAACCATGACCCTAACCGTAACCTAACCCTAAACTTAACGCAAACCCTAACCCAAACCTACCCCTAACCTTAACCCAAACCCTAACCCTAACCCTAAACCTAACCCTAAACCTAACTCTGACCGAACCCTAACACAAAGCGTAACCCTAACCCTAACCCTAACTTTGGCATAACCATAATCCTAACCCTAACCCTAACCCTAACCTTGGCCTAACCTAACCCTAACCCTAACCCTAAACATAAACCCATACTTAACCCTAACCCTAACACTAACCCTAACACTTATCCTAAACCTAAACCTAACCATAACGCTAACCCTAACACTAACCATAACCCTCATTTTAACCCTAACGCTAACCCTACCGTAACCCTCATCCTAACCCTAACCCTAACCATAATCCTAACACTAACTCTAACCCTAACTCTAACCCTAACCCTCATCCTAAACCTAATCCTAACCCTAATCCTCATTCTAACCCTAACCTGAACCCGAACCCGAACCCGAACCCTAACACTCAATTTAAACATAACCCTAAATCGCATCCTAACCCTAAACCTAACCCTAACCTAACCCTAACCATAACACTAACACTAGCGTAATTCTAATCCTAACCCGGACCCTAACCTTAACTCTGGCCTATCCTGAACCCTAACCCTAACCCTAACCCTAACCCTAACCCTAGCCCTAACCCTAACCCTAACTCTAAAACTAACCCTAACCCTATTGAAACACTAACCCTAAACCTAAACTTCACCAAAATGTTAACCCTAAAACTTACCCTAACCTTAACCCTAGTGTAATCCTACTCATAAACAGGACCCTAACCCTAACTCTGGCCTATTCTGAACACTAAACCTAACATTAACCCTAAACCAACCCTAACCCTAACCTTAACCGTAAAACTAACCCTCACTTTAACCCTATCCCTAACCCTAACCCTAACCCTAACTTTCAACCTAAAGATAACCCTAATCCTAAACCTGACCCTCACACTAAACCTAACTCTAACCCTAACACTCATGCTTACACAAACGGTAATCCTAACCCTAACCCTAATCCTCATCCAAACGCTAACCCTAACTCTAACATTAACCCTAACCCTAACCTTCTAAACCTAACTCTGCCCTAACCCTAATCCTGACCCTAACCCTAACCCTAAACTTAACCCAAAACTAATCCTAACCATAAAACTAACCCTAACCCTAACCCTAAACCTAACTGTAAATTGACCCAAAACCTAACCCTAACCCTAAGCCTAACCCTAAACCTAACTCCCGTCTAAACCTAACTATAACCTTAACCACAACCCTAAACCTAATCCTACCCCTAACACTAACTCTTACCCTAACCATAAACCTGACCCAAACCTCACCCTACCCCTAAGCCTCACTCTAACCCTAACTCTGATCTAATCCTAACCCTAATCCTAACCCTAACTTTAACCCTAACCTAATCCTAACCCTAAACCTAACCCTAACCCTCATTCTAACCCTAACCCTGACTCTAATCCTAACTTTAACCCTAAATCTAACGATAACCCTAAATTAACCCTAAACCTAACCCTCATCAGAACCCTAACCCTAACAGTAACCCTAAACTTCCTTCTAACCCTAACCCTAACCCTCATTTTAACCCTAAGCCTAAACTACATCCTAAACCTAAACCTAACACTAACCCTAACCCTAACCCTAACCCTGGCCTATCCCTAATCCTAACCCTAATCCTAACCCTAACAGTAATCCTAACTGTAAACCTAACCCTAACACTATCCCTAACCATAACCCTTACTGTAACCATGAACCTAACCCTAAACCTAACGCTATCCCTAACCCTAAGCCTAACCCTAAACCTCATCCTAACCCAAAACCTAACCCTAACTTTTAACCCTAATTTTAACCCTAAACCTAATCATAATCCTAACCCTAAACCTAACCCTAACCCTAACTCTAAACCTAACCCTCATCCTAACCATAAACCTAACCCAAACCCTCATTCTAACCCTAACCATAACCGTAACGCTGACCATAAACCTAACCCGAAACCGAACCCGAAACCTCATTTTAACCCTAACCGTAACCCTAACCCTAACCCTAACCAAAACGCTAACCCTAATACTAACCCTAGCGTAATTCTAACCATAACCCAGACCCTAAACCTAACTCTGTCCTATCCTGAACCCTAACGCTAACCCTAAACCTAAAACTAAACCTAACCCTAACCCTAGCCCTAACCCTAACCCTAAACAAACCCTAACGCTAACCCTCATTCTAACCCTAACCCTAACCCTCATTTAAACCCTAAACCTAAACCTCATCCTAACCCTAACCCTAACCCTAACCCTAACCCTAACCCTAACCCTGGCCCTGGCCTATCCCTAACCTTATCCCTAACCCTAATCCTAACACTAAACCTAACCCTAACCTAACCCTAACCTTGACGCTAACCGTAACCCTAACCTAACCCTAATCCTAACCCTAACCCTAACCGTAAAATTCATCCTAACACTAACCCTAACGCTAACCATAACCCTCATTATAAACCTAACTCAAATGCTAACCCTAACTCTGGCCTAACCCTGAAACAAACACTAACCCTAACCCTAAACCTAACCCTAACACTAACCCAACCCTAACCCAAACCAGAAACCTAACCATATCCCTAATCTTAACCCTAACCCTAAACCTAAACCTAAACATAACCCTAAACTTAAACCTAACCCTAACCCTCATTTTAACCCTAAACCTCACCCTAACCCTCAAACTAACCCTAACCGTAACCCTAACCCTAACCCAAACCCTAACCTTAACCCTAACCCTAAACCTACCTCTGGTCTAACCTTAACCCTCATCCAAATGCTAAACCTAACCCTAACCCTAACATTAACCCTAACCCTAACCCTAACCTAACCCTAACCCTTACCCTAATCCTAACCCTAACCCTAAAACTAACCCTAATTCTAACATTAACCCTAATGCTAACCCTAACATAACCCTACCATTAACGCTAACCCTAACCCTAACCTAACCCTAAACCTAACCCTAACCCCAATCGTAATTCTAAACCTTACCCTAAAACTAACCCTGACCCTAACCATAACCTTAATCGTAAGTTGACCCAAAACCTAACCCTAACCCTAAGCATAACCATAAACCTAACTTCTGCCTAAACCTAACTATAACCTTTACCCCAAACCTAAACCTAATCCTCATCAGAACCCTAACCCTAACAGTAACCCTAACCCTCACTCTAAACCTAACCCTTATTTTAACCCTAAATGAAAACCTCATCCTAACCCTAAACCTAACACTAACACTAACCCTAACCCTGGCCTATCCCTAAGCCTAACCCTAACTCTAACCCTAACAGTAATCCTAACCCTAACCCTAACCCTAACATTAACCCTAACCTTAACCCTAATCCTAAACCTAACCTAACCCTAACCCTAACCCTAACCCTAACCCTAACCCTAACCCTAACCCTAATCCTAACCCTAACCCTAACCCTAACCCTAAACCTAACCATAAAACTAACCCTAACCCTAAACCTAACTCCCGCCTAAACCTAACTATAACCTTAACCACAACCATAAAACTAATCCTAACCCTAACACTAACCCTTACCCTAACCATTATCCTGAACCAAACCTCAACCCTACCCTAACCGTTACCTAACCCTAACCTAACTCTAACCCTAACCCTAACTCTGACCTAACCCTAACCAAATCCTAACGCTAACCCTAACCCTAACCCTACCTTTGGCCAAACTGTAACCCTAACGCTAACCCGAACCCTAAGCCTCATCCTAACGCAAACTGTTACCCTAATCCTAACCCTAACCATAACTCTAACTCTAAATCTCATTCTAACTCTAAACCTAACCCTAAACCTTACACTAACCCTAGTGTAATTCTAACCATACTCCAGACCCTAACCTTAAATCTGGCCTATCCTGAGCTCTAACCCTAACCCTAACCCTAACCATAGCCCTAAACCTAACCCCAACCCTAATCCTAACCCTATTGAAACACTAACACTAAACCTAACCCTCACCAAAACGCTAACCCTAAAACTTACACTAACTTTAAACCTAGTGAAATCCTACCCATAAACAGGACCCTAAACCTAACTCTGGCCTATCCTGAACACAAAAACTAACCCTAATCCTAAATCTAACCCTAATCCTAACCCTAAAACTAACCCTCATTTTAATCCTAACCCTAGACCTCCTCCTAACCCTAACCAAACCTAACCCTAACCTAACTCTAACCCTAACCCTAACCTTAACTCTAACCCTAACCCTAACTCTCATACTAACCCTAACCTTCATTCTAAGCCTAACCCTAACCCTAGCCCTGCCCTCTCCAAAACAATAACCCTAACCCTAACCGGAAACCTAACCTGAAACCTACCCCTAAACATAACCCTCATCCAAACGCTAAACCTAACCCTAACCCTAACCCTAACCCTGAACCTAACCCTAACCCGAACCATAATCTTAACACTAAACCTAACATTAACCCTAACCCTAACCCTCATTTTAAACATAACCCTAATCCTCACATTAACACTAACAGTAACCCTAACCCTAACCCAAATCCTAACCCTAAACCTAAAACAAACCCTAACCCTCATCCTAAACTTAAACCTAACCCTAAC
>REGO01000901.1:49482-69430 GCA_010120015.1 Rhombomys opimus
TAACTTTAAACCTAACGCTAACCCTAAACCAAACCCTAACTCTAACCCTAAAACTAACCCTAATAGTAACCCTAACCCTAACACTAAACCTAACTCTAACCCTAACCCTAAGCCAAAACCTAAGCCTCATTCTAACCCTAACCCTAAACCTAACCCTAACCCTCATCCTACCCCTCATATTAACCTTAACCTTAACCCTAACCCTCATTCTAACCCTAACCCTTATTCTAACCCTAACCCTCATCCTAACCCAAAGACTAAACCGAAACTTAACGCTCATCCTAACCCTAACCCACATCCTAACCCTAAACCTAGCCCTAAACCTAACCCTCATCCTACTCCAAACCATAACACTAACCCTAGACCCAACCCTCACCCTACCCCTAAACCTAACCCTAACACAAACCCTAACACTAAACGTAACCCTAACCCTAACCCTAGCCCTATCCCTCATTCTAACCTTAACTGTAATCCTAACCCTAACTCTAACCCTAACCCTAACACTAACCCTCATCCTAACCCTAAACCTAACCCTAGCCCTAGCCCTCATTCTAAACCTAACTCTAACCCTAACCCTAAACCTCATCCTAAACCTAACCCTAAAACTAATGCTAACCCTAACCCTAGCTATAGCCCTCATTCTAACCCTAACTGTAATCCTAACCCTAACTCTAACTCTACCCTAACTCTAACCCTAAAACTAACCTTATTAGTAAGCCTAACCCTAACCCTCAACAAAACCCTAACCCTAACCCTAAACCTAAACCTCATTCTAACCCTAATTCTAACTCTAACCCTAATCCTAACCCATCCCTCATCCTAACCCTAAACATAACCTTAAAGCTAAACCTAACCCAAACCCTAAACTTAACCCTAACAGTAACACTAACCCTAACCCTAACCCTAACCCTAACCCTAACCCTAACCATATCCCTAGCCCTCATTCTAACCCTAAAAATAACCCTAAACATAACTCTAACCCTAACCCCCATCCCTAACCTAACCCTAACCCTAACCGTAAGTCTAACCTTAACCCTCACACTAACCCTCATTCTAAAGCTAACTCTAAACATACCCCTAAATCTAATGCTACCCCTAACATTAACACTAACCCTAAAATTAACCTTAACCCTAACCCTAACCCTAACCTTCATGGTAACCCTAACCCTAATCCTAACCCTAGCCCTAACTTTAACCTTAACGCTAATACTACCCCTAACACAAACTCTAACCCGAAACCTAACCATAATAGTAACCTTAAACCTAACACTAATCATAACGCTAACCCTACCACTAACCCTAACCCTCATTCTAACCCTAACAATAACACAAACTATAAACCTAACCCTAACCCTATCACTCATTCTAAAGCTAACTCTAAACATAACCCAAACCCTAAACCTAACCCTAACTGTAACCCTAACCCTCATCCTATCCCTAACCCTAACCCTAACCCTAACCCTACCCTAACCCTAACCCTCATCCTAACCCTAACCCTAACCCTAACTCTAACACTAACTTTAAACCTAACGCTAACCCTAAACCAAACCCTAACTCTAACCCTAAAACTAACCCTAATAGTAACCCTAACCCTAACACTAAACCTAACTGTAACCCTAACCCTAAGCCAAAACCTAAGCCTCATTCTAACCCTAAATCTAACCCTAAACCTAACCTTAACCTTAACCCTAAACCTCAACCTAACCCTAAGCCTAAACCCGATGCTAACCCTAACCCTAAACATAACCCTCATTCTAACCCTAACCCTAAACCAAACCCTAACCCTCATCCTACCCCTCATATTAACCTTAACCTTAACCCTAACCCTCATTTTAACCCTAACTGTAATCCTAACCCTAACCCTCATCCTAACCCAAAGACTAAACCGAAACTTAGCACTCAACCTAACCCTAACCCTAACCCTCATCCTAACCCTCATATTAACCTTAATCATAACCCTAACCCTAATCCTAACCCTAACCCTCATCATAACCCTAAGCTTAACCCTAAACCTAAACCTAACCCAAACCCTAACTCTAATCCTAACCCTAACAGTAACCCTCACCCTCATCCTATTCCTAACCCTAGTCCTAAAACTAACCCTAAACCTAACTCTATGCCTAGCCCTCATTTTAACCCTAACAATAAGCCTAAACATAACTCTAACCCTAACTCTAACCCCCATTGCTAACCTAACCCTAATCCTAACCCTAACCGTAACTCTAACCCTAACCCTAACACTAACCCTCATTCTAAAGCTAACTCTAACCATAACCCTAACTCTAACGCTAAACCTAACCTTAACCTTAACCCTAACTGTAACCCTCATGGTAACCCTAACTCTAACCCTAACCCTAACCCTAATTTTAACCCTAATGCTAACCCTACCTCTAACCCAAACTCTAACCATAAACCTAACCGTTATAGTAACCCTAAACCTAACACTAAACCGAACCTTAACCCTAACACTACCACTAAACCTAACCCTAACCCTAAACCGAAACCTCATTCTAACCCTAACTCTAACCCTAAACCTAACCTATCCCTCATTCTAAAGCTAACTCTAAACATAACCCAAACCCTAAACCTAACACTAACTCTAACCCTAACCCTCATCCTATCCCTAAACCTAACCCTAACCATAACCCTAAACCTAACCCTAAGAGTAACTCTAACCCTAACACTAAACCTAACTCTAACCCTAACCCAAAGCCTAAACCTAACCCTCATTCTAACCCTAAATCTAACCCTAAACCTAACCTTAACCCTAACCCTAAACTTAACCCTAAATCTCAACCTAATCCTAAGGCTAACCCTAACCCTAACCCTAACCCTCATTCTAACACTAACCCTAATCCTAACCCTCATCCTAAACCTAAACCTAGCCCAAAACCTAACCTTCATCCTAATCCTAACCCCAACCCTAGACCTAACCCTATCCCTAAACCTGACCCTAACTCTAACCCTAACACTAACCCTCACCCTAACCCTAAACCTAACCCTAACCCAAACCCTAACACTCAACATAACCCAATCCTAACCCTATCCCTAGCACTCATTCTAACCTTAACTGTAATCCTAAACCTAACTCTACCTCTAACCCTAACCCTAACACTAACCCTCATACTAACACTAACCCTAACCCTAGCCCTAGCCCTCATTCTAAACCTAACTCTAACCAGAAACTTAACTCTAACCATTACCCTAACCCTAAACCTCATCCTAAACCTAACCCTAAACCTAATGCTAACCCTAAACCTAACGCTAGCCCTAGCCCTCATTCTAACCCTAACTGTAATCCTAACCCTAACTCTAACTCTACCCTAACTCTAACCCTCATCCTAACCCTAACCCTAAAACTAACCCTAACCGTAAACCTAACTTTAAACCTAACCCTAACCCTAACCCTAACCTTAAAACTAAACATATCCCTAACCATAACCCTAACCCTAAACCTATGCCTAAAACTAACACTAAACCTAACATTAACCCTAACCCTAACACTAAACCTAACCCTCATTCTAACCCTAAACTTAACCCTAAAGCTAAACCTAATGAAACCCTAACCCTAACCCTAACCCTAAACCTAACAGTAACCCTAACTCTCATCCTAAACCTAACCCTAACCCGAACCTTATCCCTAGCCCTCATTCTAACCATAACAATAACCCTAAATACAACTCTAACTGTAACCCTAACCCCCATCCTAACCTTAACCCTAACCATAACCATAACTCTAACACTAAACCCAATCCTTACACTAACCCTCATTCTAAAGCTAACTCTAACCATACCCCTAACTCTAACGCTAACCGTAACCTTAACCCTAACCCTAACCCTAACCCTCATGGTAACCCTAACCCTAACCCGAACCCTAACACTAAATTTATCCCTAAAGCTAACCCTACCCCTAACCCAAACTCTAACCCTAAACCTACCGGAAATAATAACCATAAACCTAACACTAAACCTAACCTTAACCCTAACTCTACCACTAACCCTAACCCTAAACCTAACCCTCATTCTATCCCTAACTCTAACCCTAACCCTAACCCTATCCCTCATTCTAAAGCTAACACTAAACATAATCCAAACTCTAAACCTAACCCTAACTGTAACCCTAACCCTCATCCTATCCCTAACCCTAACCCTAACCCTCATCCTAACCCTAACCCTAACACTAACTTTAAACATAACGCTAACCCTAACCCAAACCCTAACTCTAACCCTAAACCTAATAATAACCCTAACCCTAACACTAAACCTAACTCTAACCATAACCTTAAGCCTAAACCTAACCCTCATTCTAACCATAAATCTAACCCTAAACCTAACTTTAACCCTAACCCTAACCCTACCCTTAAACCTCAACCTAACCCTAAGCCTAAACCTGATGTTAACCCTAACCCTAAACCTAACCCTCATTCTAACCCTAACTCTAACCCTAACCCTAAACCTAACCCTAACCCTCATCCTAACCCTCATATTAACCTTAACCTTAACCCTAAGCCTAATTTTAACCCTAACCCTAATCCTAACCCTAACCCTCATCCTAACCCAAAGCCTAAACCGAAACTTAACGCTCATCCTAACACTAACCCTAACCATATCCCTCAACCTAACCCTAAACCTAGCCCTAAACCTAACCCTCATCATAATCCTAACCCTAACCCTACACCTAACCCTATTCCTAAACCTGACAATAACTCTAACCCTAACGCTAACCCTCACCATAACCCTAAACCTAACCCTAACCGAAACCCTAACACTAAACATATCCCTAACCCTAACCCTAGCAACAGACCTCATTCTAAACCGAACTCTAACCCGAAACCTAACTCTAACCCTAACCCTAACCCTAAACCTCATCCTAAACCTAACTCTAAACCTAATGCTAACCCTAAACCTAGCCCTAGCCCTCATTATAACCCTAACTGTAATCCTAACCCTAACTATAACTCTACCCTAACTCTAACCCTCACTCTAACCCTAACACTAACACTAACCCTAACCCTAACTTTAAACCTAACCCTAACCCTAACCCTAAACCTAAACTTATCCCTAACACTAACCCTAACCCTAAACCTAAACCTAAAACTAACACTAAACCTAACGTTAACCCTAACCGTAACACTAAACCTAACCCTCTTTCTAACCCTAACTGTAACTCTAACACTAACTCTAACCCAAACCTAATCATAACCCTAACCCTAAACCTAACCCTCATTCTAACCCTAACTCTAACTCTAAACCTAATCCTAACCCTAACCCTCATCCTAACCCTAAACTTAACCCTAACCCTAAACCTAACACAAACTCTAACCATAACCCTAACCCTAATAGTAACCCTAACTCTCATCCTATTCCTAACCAAACGCTAACCCTAACCATAGTCCTAAACGTAACCCTAAACGTAAGCCTAATCCTATACCTAGCCCTCATTCTAAAACTAACAATAACCCTAAACATAACTCTAACCCTAACCCTAACCCCCATCCCTACCCTAACCCTAAACATAATTCTAACCCAAACCCCAACCCTAACACTAACCCTCAATCTAAAGCTAACTCTAAACATACCCCTAAATCTAATGCTAACACTAACACTAACACTAACCCTAACCTTAACCTTAACCATAACCCTAATCCTAACCCTCATGGTAACCCTAACCCTAACCCTAACCCTAACTTTAACCCTAACACTAACCCTACTCCTAACCCAAACTCTAGCCCTAAACATAACCTTAATAGTAACCCTAAACCTAACACTAAACCTAACCCTAACCCTAACCCTACGACTAACTCTAACCCTAGCCCTAAACCTAACCCTCATTCTAACCCTAACTCTAACCCTAACCCTAAACCTAACCCTAAATCTAACCCTAACCCTCATCCTAACCTTAACCATAACCCAGGCCGTCGCCCTCATTTGAACCCTAACTGTAACCCTAAACCTAACTGTAACCCTAACCCTAACCCTCATTCTAAAGCTAACTCTAACCATAACCCTAACTATAACCCTAACCCTAACACTAAAGGTAACCCTAACCCTCATCCTAACTGTAAACGTAACCCTAAACCTAACTCTAACCCTCATTCTAAAGCTAACTCTAACCCTAACCCTAACCCTAACCCTAACTCTAACCCCAAGCCTAACGCTAACCCTTACCCTAACCCTAAACCTAACGCTATCCCTAACCCTAACCCTAACCTAAACCTAATGCTAACCCTAACCCTAACTCTAAACCTAAGCCTATTCCTCATCCTAACCCTAACCCTAAACCTTACCCTAACGCTAATCCTTACCCAAAATATAACCCTAACCATAACCCTCATTCTAAAGCTAACTCTAACCAAAACCCTAACCCTAACTGTAACCCTAACTGTAACCCTAACACTCCACCTATCCCCAACCATAACCATAATGCAAACCCTAAACATAACCCTAAACATAACCCTAACCCTGACGCTAACCCTAACCCTAAACCTAGCCATAGCCCTTATTCTAACCCTATCTCTAACCCTAACCCTAAATCTAACCCTAACCTTAACTGTAACCCTAACCCTCATTCTAACCCTAACTCTAACTCTAACCCTCATTCTAACGCTAACTCTAACCATAACACTAACCCTAACTCTAACTCTAACCCTCATCCTAACCCTAACCCTAACCCTACCACTAAACATAACCCTAACCCTAATGCTAACCCTATCCCTAACCAAACCCTAAACCTAGCCCTTTCCCTCATTCTAACCCTAACTCTAATGGTAACCCTAACCCTAATCGTAAACCCAACCCTAACCCTAAACCTAATGCTCATTCTAAAGCTAACTCTAACCATAACTGTAACTCTATACCCAACCCTAACCCTAATCGTAACCCTAAACTTAACCCTAACGCTAACCCTAAACCTACTGCTAACCCTAACCCTAACACTAATCTTAACCCTCATTGTAACCCTTATTCTAACCCTAACCCTAATCCTAACCCTAACCCTCATCCTAAACCTAAAAAGAAAATCTAACCCTAACCCTCATCCTAAATCTAACAGTAACCCTAACCTTAACCGTAACACTCACCATCATCCTAACACTAAACCTAACCCTAATCCTAACCCTAACCCTCATCCTAAAGCTAACTCTAAGCATAACGCTAACTATAAACCTAA
This sequence comes from Rhombomys opimus, assembly GCA_010120015.1. Lineage (NCBI taxonomy): Eukaryota > Metazoa > Chordata > Mammalia > Rodentia > Muridae > Rhombomys > Rhombomys opimus. The sequence continues at coordinate 56,651 of REGO01000901.1, forward strand.
TCATAACCCTAACACTAACCCTAACCCTAACCATAACCATAACTCTAACCCTAAACAAAATGCTAACCCTATCCCTAACTCTAAACCTAAACCTAAGGCTAACCCTAAACCTAATTGTAACCCTAACCCTAACCATAACCTTAACCCTCATCCTAACTGTAACCATAAACCTAATCCTAACTCTAACCTTACCCTAACCCTTACACAAACCCTAACCCTAGCCCTAGCCCTCATTCTAACCCTAACTCTAACCCTAACCCTAAATCTAACCCTAACCCTAACCCTAAGCCTAACCCTCATCGTAACTCTAACTCTAACTCTAACCCTCACCCTAACCCTAACCCTGACCCTAACTCTAACCCTAACCCTAAACTTACCCGTAAACCTAACCCTGACCCTCATTCTAACCCTAAATCTAACCCTAACCCTGATGCTCATTTTACCCTACCCCTAACACTAACCGTAACTCTAACCCTAACCCTAAACTTAACCGTAACCCTAACCCTCATTCTAAAGCTAACTCTAACCATAACCCTAACTCTAACTCTAACCCTAACACTAACCCTAACCCTAATCCTAACCCTCATCTTAATCCTAAACCTAATCCTAACCCTCATCCTACCCTAAACCCAACACTAACCCTAACTCTAACAGTAACCCTCATCCTAACCATAACCCTAAACCTAAGCTCATTCTAACCCTAACTCTAACTCTAACCCTAACCCTAAGCCTAAATCTAACCTTAAATGTCAACCTAAACCTAACACTAACACTAAGTTAAACCTAACCACAAACCTAGCCGTAGCCCTCATTTTAACCCTAACTGTAACCGTAAACCTAAACCTAACCTGAACCCTAATCCTAACCCTAATTCTAAAGCTAACTCTAACCATAACCCTAATCCTAACCCTAATACTAACTCTAAACCTAAGCCTAACGCAAACCCTAACCCTAACCCTAACCCTAACCCTAACACTAACCCTAACATCATCTTAACCATAACCATAACCCTAAACCTAACCCTCATTCTAACCCTAACTCTAACTTAACCCTAACCCTCATCCTAACGTAACACTAACTCTAAAACTAACCCTCACCCTAATCCTCATCCTAACCGTAACCCTATCCCTCATCCTAACAATCATCCTAACCCTAATCTTAACCCTAACTCTCATTCTAAATGTAACACTAACCCTAACCCAAACCTGAACACTAAATCTAACCATAACCCTCATCCTAATCCTACCCCTAACCCTAAACCTAACCCTCAATCTAACCATATCTCTAAGTCTAACCCTAACCCTAAGCCTAAATCTAATTCAAAATCTCAACCTAACCTTAACCCTAGCCTTGGCCCTCATTTTAACCCTAACTCTAACACTTAACCTAACTCTAACCCTAACCTCATTCTAACCCTAACTCTAAAACTAACACTAACCCTCATCAAAATGCTAACACTAATCCTAACTCCAACGCTAACCCTAAGCCTAAATCTAATTCAAAATCTCAGCCTAACATTAACCCTAGCCTTGGCCCTCATTTTAATCCTCATTCTAACCCTAACTCTAACCCTAACCCTAACCCTAACTCTAACTCTAACCCTAAATCTAACCCTAAGCCTAACCCTAACTCTAACCCTAACTCTAACCCTAACTCTAACCTTAACCCTAAACCTAACCCAACCCCTAACCTAACCCTAACCCTAAACTTAACCCTAACCCTAACCCTGACCCTCATTCTAACCCTAACTCTAACCCTAAACCTAACCCTCATTCTAAAGCTAACTCTAACCATAACCCAAACAGTAACCATAACCCTAACTGTAATCCTAACCCTCGACCTATACCCAACACTAACCCTAACTCTAGCCCTAACACTAAACGTAACCCTAACCCTAAAGCTAACCCTAACCCTAATCATAGCCCTAGCGCTCATTCTAACCCTAACTCTAACTCTAACCCTAATTCTAACCCTAAACCGAAACCTAACCCTAACCCTAATCCTAACCCTCATTCTAACCTTAACCCTAACCCTAACCCTAATTCTAACCCTAACCCTCATCCTAATGCTAAACCTAACCCTAACCCTCATCCTAACCCTAACCCTAACCCTAAACCTAACCCTAGACATAACCCCATCCCTAACCCTAACCCTAAACCTAACCCTCATTCTAACCCTAACTCTAACCCTAACCCTAATTCTCATTCCAAAGCTAACTTTAACCATAACCTGAACCCTAACCCTAACTATAACCCTAAATCTCATCCTATACCTAACCGAACCATAAACCTAACCCTCATCCTATCCCTAACCCTAACCCTAACCCTAAACCTAACCCTAACACTAACCCTAACACTAATCCTCATTCTAAAGCTAAATCTAACCCTAACCCTAATCCTCACCCTAACCCTAACCCTAACAATAAATCTAAACCTAAACCTAACCCTAACTCTAACCCTAACCTTCATCCTAAACCTAACCCTAATCCTAAACCTAACCCTCATTCTAACCATAACTCTAACCCTAACGCTAACCCTAACCGTAACCCAAAACCTAAACCTAACCCTAACTCTAACCCTAACCCTAAATCTAATCCTAACCCTCATGCTAATCTAAACCCTAACCCTAGCCGTAGCCATCATTTGAACCCTAAATATAAACCTAACCCTAACCCTAACCCTAACACCATTCTGAAGCTAACTCTAACCATAACCCTAACTCTAACCCTTACTCTAACACTAAATGTAACCCTAAACCTAATGCTAACCCTAACCGTAACCCTAACCCTAACTTTAACGCTAACCCTCATCCTAACCCTAACCCTAACCCTCATTCTAAAGCTAACTCTAACCATGACCCTAACTCTAACCCTAAACCTAACGCTAATCGTAACCATAACCCTATACCATACACCCATTCTAACCCTAACTCTAACCCTAACCCTAAACCTAACCCTAACCCTCATCTTAACCCTAACCCTAACCTTAACCCTCATCCTAAAGCTAACTCTAAGCATAACGTTAACTCTAACCCTAACCTTAACCCTCATCAAAACGCTAACACTAACCCTGACTCCAACGATAACCCTAACACAAAACCTAACTCTACCCTAACCCTAACCCTAACCCAAACCTAACCCTAACCCTCATCCTAACACTAACCTTATACCTAACCATAAACCTAACCCTATCCCTAACCCTAAACCTAACCCTACCCATAACTCTAACCCTAAACCTAACCATAAACCTAACCCTATCCCTAACCCTAAACCTAACCCTAACCCTAACCCTCATTCTAAAGCTAACTCTAACCATAACCCTAACTCTAACCCTAAACCTAAACCTAATCGTAAACTTAACCCTAACCCTACCCCTAAACCTAAACCTAACCCTAACCCTAAAACTAGCCCTAAACGTAACCCTAACCCTAACTCTGATCCTAAACCTAACGCTAATCCTAACCCTAACGCTAACACTCATGCTCACATTAAACCCTAACCCTATCCCTATCCCTAACACTAACCCTCATCCTAACCCTAAGCCTAACCCTAACCCTAGCCCTAACCCTAAGCCTAAGCCTCATCAAAACGCTAAACCTAACCATAAAACCAATGCTAACCCTAACACTAAACCTAAACCTAACCATACACCTAACCCTAACTCTAACCGAAACCTGAAGCTAACACTAACCCTAACCATAAACCTAACCCTATCCCTAACGCTAACCCTAATGGTAACGCTAACCATAACTCTAAACCTAACCATATCCCTCATCCTAACCCTAACCCTCATTTAAAGCTAACTCTAACCATAACCGTAACTCTAAACCGAACCCTAACCCTAATCGTAACCCTAATCCTAACCCTAACCCTAAACCTAATCCTATCCCTAACGCTAATCATTACCCTGAGCCTAACCCTAACCCTAACTCTAACCCTAACTGTCATCCTAACTCTAACCCTAACCTAGGTCTAGCACTCATTCTAACCCTAACACTAACCCTAACCCTTATCCTAATCCTAACCCTAATGCTAAACCTCATGCTATCCCTAACCCTCATCCTAAACCTAACCCTACCTCTCATTCTAACCCTAAGTCTAAACCTAACCCTAAACCTCATCAAAACGCTAAAACTAACACAAAATCTAATCCTAACCCTAAACCTAACTCTATGCTAACCCTAAACCTAACCCTAATCCTAAACCTAAAGCTAACCCTAATCCTCATTCTAACCCTAAATCTAAACCTAACCCTAACCCTAACACTCATCCTAACACTAACCCTAACCCTAACACTAACCCTAACCCTACCCCTCATTCTATCACTAACTCTAAACCTAACCCTAAACCTAACCCTCATCAAAATGCTAACCGTAACCCTAGCCCCAACGCTAACCCTAAACATAAACCTAACTCTACCCTAACCCAAACCCTAACCCTAACCCTAACCCCAGATGTAACCCTAACCCTAATCCTCATCCTAACCCTAAAACTATACCTAACCCTCACCCTCATCCAAACCCTAACCCTATTCCTAACCCTAAACCTAACACTAAACATAACCCTAACGCTAAAACTAACCCTCATTCTAACCCTAACTCTAAACCTATCGCTAACCCTAACCCTAACACTCATCAAAAAGCTATCCCTAACCCTAACCCCAACGCTAACCCTAACTCAAAACCTGACTCTACCCTAACCCTAACCTGAATCCTACCCTTACACTCATCCTAACCATAAATCTAACGCTAACCCTTACCCTCATTCTAAAACTAACCCCAACCCTAACCTTAACCCTAAACATAACCCTAACCCTAAACCTAATTCTAACCCTAACCCTCATTGTAACAGTAACTCTAAAACTAAACCTAACCCTAACCCTAACCCTCATCCTAATGCGAATGCTAACACTAACTCAAAATCTAACCCTAACCCTAAACCTAACTCTATGCTAACCCTAAACCTAATCCTAAACCTAAACCTAACACTAAAACTAAGCCTCATCCAAACGCTAACCTTAACCCTAACCCCAAATCTAACCCTAAAACTAACTCTTATCTAACCCTAACCCTAACCCTCATCCTAACGCTAAACCTAACCCTATCCCTAAAACTAACGCTCATTCTAATCTTAACTCTAAACCTACCCCTAACCCTAACACTAACCCTCATGAAAACGCTATCCATAACCCTAACCCCAACGCTAACCCTAACCCTAAACCTAACTTTACCCTAATCCGAAACTGAACCCTACACTTACACTCATCCTAACCATAAAACTAACCCTAACCCTGACCAGAAACCTAACCTCATTTTAACCCTAAACCTAACCCTAACCCTCACCCTAACCCTAAACCTAACCCTATCCCTAAAACTAACCCTCATTCTAATCTTAACTCTAAACCTACCCCTAACCCTAACACTAACCCTCATCAAAACGCTATTCCTAACCCTAACCCCAACGCTAACCCTAACCCTAAACCTAACTTTACCCTAACCAGAAACTGAACCCTACACTTACACTCATCCTAACCATAAACCTAACCCTAACCCTGACCAGAAACCTAACCTCATTCTAACCCTAAACCTAACCCTAACCCTCACCCTAACCCTAAACCTAACCCTAACCCTGACTCTAAACCTAACCCTAATCCTAAAGCCACCCCTAACCCTAACCCTAACCCCAACACTAATCCTAACCCTAAACCTAACTCTACCCTAACCCTAACCCTAACCCTCGTCCTAACCCTAACCCTATACTTAACCCCAAACCTAACCCTAACCCTAACCCTCATTATAACCCTAACTCTAAACCTATCCCTAACCTAAACCAAAACCTAACCCTCATCAAAATGCTATCCCTAAACCTAACCCCAACGCTAACCATAACCCTAACCCTAACTCTACCCTAACCCTAACCCTAACCCTCATCCTAACCCTAAACCTAAACATAACCCTTACCCTCTTCATAACCCTAAACCTAAACCTAATTGTAACTCTAACCCTAACTCTAAACCTAACCTTAATGCTATCCCTATACCTAACACAAACCCTCATCCTAACCATAAATCTCTAAACTTAACCCTCATCCTAACGCTAACCCTAGCCCTAACCCTAACGCTAACATTTACTCTAACCCTAAACCTAACGCTAACCATAACCCTAACCCTAACCCTAAACATCATCGTAACCCTAACCATAACACTAAACCTAATACTAACCCTAAACCTCATTCTAAACCTAACTCTTAACCTAACCCTAAATCTAACCCTCATCAAAACGTTAACCCTAACCCTAACCCCAAAGCTAACCCTAACCATAAACCTAACTCTACCCTAACCCTAACACTGACCCTAAGGCTCATTCTAACACTAACTCTAAACCTAACCCTAACCCTCATCAACACACTAACCGTAACCGTAACCCTAAGCCTAACCCTCATTCTAAACCTAACCCTATGACTAAACCTAAAATTAACCATCATCAAAACGCTAATCCTAACCCTAAGCCCAAATCTAATGATAACCCTAAACCTAACTCTACTCTAAACCTAACCCTAACCCTAACCTTCATCCTAATGCTAAACCACACCCTAACCCTAACCCTCATCCTAATGCTAAACCTAAACCTAACCCTAACCCTCATCCTAACCCTAACCCTAACCTGGCATTGGCCATCATTCTAACCCTAACTCTAATAGAAACGTTAACCCTAACCCTCATCCTAATGCTAAACCTAACCCTAACACTGACACTCATCCTAACCCTAACCCTAACCCTAAACCTCATTCTAAAGCTAAATCTTACCATAACCCGAACTCTAACCCTAACCCTAATTGTAACCCTATCCGTAACCCTACCCCTAACCTAATCCTAACTCGAACCCTAAACCTAATGCTAAACCTAAAGCTAAACCTAATCCTAACCCTAACCCTAAACCAAACCCTAATTGTAATCCTAACTCTAACCCTAAACCTAATCCTAATCCTAACCCTCATCAAAACGCTAACCGTAACCCTAACTCGAATGCTAAGCCTAACCCTAAACCTAACCCTTATCCTAACCCTAACCCTAACTCTCATCGTAACCTTAATCTTAACCCTAACCCTAACCCTCATCAAAACGCTAACCCTAACCCTAAACCCATATCTAACCCTAACCCTAAACCTAACTCTACTCTAACCTGAACCCTAAACCTAAACCTAACTGTAACCGTAACCATAACCCTAACTCTAACCCTAAACCTAACGCTAAATCTAACCCTAACCGTAACCCCATCCCTAACCCTAACTCTAACGCAAACCCTAAAGCTAAACCTAACCCTAACCATAATCCTAAGACTAACCCAAACCCTAACCGTCATCCTAACCCTAACTCTAACCCTAAACCTAAACCTAACCCTCATTTTAACCCTAACTCTAAACATAACTGTAACCCTAAACCTAACCCTCATCAAAACGCTAACCCTAACTCTAATCCTAACAATAACTCTAACACAAAACCTAACACTTTTTCTGATCCTAACTCTAACCCTAAAATTACCCCTAAAACTCATCAAAACGATAACCCTAACCCTAACTCTCATCAAAACGCTAACCCTAACCCTAACTCGAATGCTCACCCTAACCCTCATCCTAACCCTAACCCTAACCTAGCGCTAGCCCTCATTCTAACCTTAACTATAACCCTAAACATAAAACTAACCCTAACCCAAATTCTAACCCTAAACCTAAAGCTAACTCTCACCCTAATCCTAAACCTAACTCTATCCCTAAACCTAACCTGAACCCTAAATCTAATTCTAACCCTCACCCTAACCCTAAACCTAACTATCATTGTAACAGTTACTCTAACCCTAACCCTAACCCTAACCCTAAACCTAAATCTAACCCTCATCCTAACCCTAAACCTAACAGTAACCCTAACTCTAACCAAACCGCTAACCCTAACCCCAAATCTATCCCTAACCATAAACCTAACTCTAATCCTAACTCTAACCCTATACCTAACCCTAACCCTCATCAAATGCTAATGCTAACCCTAACCCAAAATCTAACCCTAACCCTAAACCTAACCCTAACCCTAAACCTACCACTACCATAACCCTACCACTAACCCTAACACTAATCCTAAACCTAAACCTCATCAAAATGGTAATACGAACCCTAACCCCAAATCTACCCTAACCCTAACCCTAACTCTACTCTAACCCTAAACCTAACCCTAACCCTAACCCTAAACATCATCCTAACACTAAACCTAACCCTAACCCTAATCCAAACCCTCATTCTAACCCTAACCTAGCCCTAACCCTCATCCTAATGCTAAACCTAACCCTATCCCTGACGCTCATCCTAACCCTAACCCTAACCCTAACCTTAACCTAACACTCATTCTAATCCTAACTCTAACCCTAACCCTAACCCTAAACCTAAACCTAACCCTAATTCTAACCCTAACTCTAAACCTAACTCTACCCTAACCCTCATCAAAACGCTAACCCTAACCCTCATAAAAACGCTAAGTGTAACCCGAATGCAAACGCTAACCCTAACTCTAAGCCTAACTGTACCCTAACCCTCACCCTGACTCAAACTCTAACCCTAACCCTCATCCTAACCCTGACCCTAACCCTAGCCCTACCCCTTATTTTAAACCTATCTAACCCTAAAACTAACACTAACCCTAACCCTAACCCTAACTCTAACACTAAAGCTAATGCTAAACCTAACCCTAACCCTAATCATAACCCTAAACCTAACACTCATTCTAATCCTAACTCTAACCCTAAACCTAACCTTAAACCTAACCCTAATACTAACACTAACACTCATCCTAAACCTAACATTAACCCTAACCCTCATTCTAAACCTAAATCTAACTCTAACCCCAATTCTAAACATAACCCTAAACCTAACTCTACCCGAACCCTAACTCTAACACTAAAACTAAACCTAAATCTAACCCTCATTCTAACCCTTACTCTAAAACTAACTCTAACCCTAACCCTAACCCTCATCAAAACACTAACCCTAAACCTCATCAAAAAGCTAAACCTAACCCGAACTCAAATGCTAACCCTAACCCTAAACCTAATTGTACCCTAACCCTAACCCTAACCTAAACACTCATCCTAACCCTAACACTAACACTAACCCTAACCCTCATCCTAACCCTAACCCTCATCAAAATGATAACACTAACCCTAACGCAAAAATCTGACCCTAACCCTAAATCTAAATCTAACCCTAACCCTCATTCTAACCCTAACTCTAACCCTAACCCTAACCCTCATTCTAAAGCTAACTCTAACCATAACCCTAACTCTAAACCTAAACCTAACTCTAACCCTAACCCTAACCATCATCCTAACCTTAACCCTAACCTAGCCCTAACACTCATCCTAATGCTAAACCAAACCCTATCCCTGATCCTCATCCTAAACCTAACCCTAACCCTCATTCTAACCCTAACTCTAACCCTAACCCTCATCATAACGATAACCCTAACCCTAACCCCAATGCTAAACCTAACCCTAACCCTAAACCTAACCCTCATTCTAACCCTAACTCTAAACCTAACTCTACCCTACTCCTCATCAAAACGCTAACCCTAACCCTCATAAAAACGCTAAACGTAAGCCGAACTCGAACGCTAACCCTAACCCTAAACCTAATTGTACCCTAACCCTAACCCTAAACCTCATCCTAACCCTAACTCTAACCCTAACCCTCATCCTAACCCTGACCCTAACTCTAGCCCTAACTCTAAAACTAAACCTAATGCTAAACCTAACCCTAATCCTAACCCTATTCCGAACCCTAAACCTAACACTCATTGTAATCCAAACTCTAACCCTAAACCTAACCCTCATCCTAACCCTAACCCTAACACTCATCCTAAGCCTAACCCTGTCATTCTACCCCTAAATCTAACACTAACTCCAATGCAAAACGTAACCCTAAACCTAACTCTACCTGAACCCTAACTCTAACCCTAAACCTAAACCTAAACCTAACCCTTATTCTAACCCTAACTCTAAACCGAACTCTAACCCTAACCCTCATCAAAATGCTAACCCTAACCATAGCCATAACCCTCATCAAAACGATAACCCTAACCCTAACCCCAAAGCTAACCCCAACCCTAAACCTAACTCTACCCTAACCCTAACCCTAAACTTAACCCTAAACCTCATTCTAACCCTGAATCTAAACCTAACTCTAACCCTAACCCTCATCAAAACACTAACCCTAACCCTCATCAAAATGCTAACCCTAAACCTAACTCGAACACTAACCCTAACCCTAAACCTAATTCTACCCTAACCCTAACCCTAACCCTAAATCTAATCCTAACCCTCATCCTAAACCTAAACCTAACACTAACCCTAACCTTAACCAAAACGCTAACCCTAACCAAAAATCTATACCTAACCCTAAACCTAACTCTCATCCTAACTCTAACCCTAACCCTAACCCTCATCAAATGCAAACGCTAACCCTAACCCAAAATCTAAACCTAACCCTAAACCTAACTATATGCTAACCCTAAACCTAAACCTATCCCTAACCCTAAACCTAACCCTAACCCAAACGCTAAAACCTACCCCTCATTCTAACTCTAACTCTAACCCTAACCCTAAACCTCATCAAAATGCTAAACCTAACCGTAATCCCAAATCTAACCCTCACCCTAAAACTAACTCTACCCTAACCATACCGCTAAGCCTAACCCTAATCCTAAACCTAAACCTCATCAACATGCTAACGCTAACTCTAACCCCAAATCTACCCTAACCCTAAACCTAACTCTACTCTAACCCTAACCCTAAACCTAACCCTCATCCTAACACTAAACCTAACCCTAACCCTAACCCTCATTGTAACCCTTACCCTAAACCTCATTTTAACCCAAACTCTAACCCTAACCCTCATCATAACGTTAACCCTAAATCTAACCCCAATGCTAAACCTAACCCTAAACCTAACCTTCATTCTAACCCTAACTCTAAACCTAACTCTACCCTAACCCTCATAAAAACACTAACCCTAACCCTCATAAAAACACTAAACGTGAACCGAACTCGAACGCTAACTCTAACCCTAAACCTAATTGTACCCTAACCCTAACCCTAATCCTAACCCTAACCCTAACCCTAACTCATTCTAATCCTAACTCTAACCCTAAACCTAACCCTCATCCTAACCCTAAATCTAACACTAAACCCAATGCTAAATGTAACCCTAAAACTAACTCTACCCAAACCCGAATTCTAACCCTAAACCTAAACCTAAACCTAAGCCTCATTCTAACCCTAACTCTAAACCTAACTCTAAACCTAAACCTAACCCTCATCAAAACGCTAACCCTAACCCTCATCAAAACGCTAAATTTAAACCTAAACCTAACCCTTACCCTAACCATCACCCTAACCCTAACGCTAACCTAACCCTAGCCCTCATTCTAACCCTAACCCTAACCCTCATCAAAACACTAACCGTAACCCTAACTCGTGTGCTAATCCTAACCCTAAAGGTAATTCTACCCTAACACTAACACTAACCCTAAAGCTAAACCTCACCCTAACCCTAAACCTAACCCTAACCTTAACACCAACCCTAACCCTCATTCTAAAACTATGCCTAACCCTAACCCTAACTCTCATCCTAACCCTAACCCTAATCCTCATCAAAACGCTAATGCTAACCCTAACCCAAAATCTAACCCTAACACTAAACCTAACGCTAACCCTAACCCTCATTCTAACCCTAACTCTAAACCTAACTCTAAACCTAACACTAACCCTCATCAAAACGCTAAACCTAACCGTAAACCCAAATCTAACCCTAATCCTGAACCTAACTCTACCCGAACCCTAACCCTAACCCTAATCTTAACCCTCATCCTAACACTAAACTTAACCCTAACCCTAACCCTAACTCTAAACCTAAACCTAACCCTAACCCTAATCCTAACCCTCATCCTAACCCTTACCCTAACCTAGCCATAACACTCATTCTAAACCTAACCCTGACCCTCATCCTAACCCTAAACCTAACACTAACACTAACCCTCATTCTAAAGCTAACTCAAACCATAACCTGAACTCTAACCCTAATTCTAACACTAAACCTAATGTTAAATATAACACTAACCCTAATCCTAACCCTAACCCTAACCCTAACCCTAAACTTAACACTCATTCTAATCCTAACTCTAAACCTAAACCTAACTTAAACCTAAACCACATCCTAAACCTAACCCTAACCCTAACCCTCATCCTAATCCTAACACTAACCCTAACCATAACACTCATTCTAACCCTAACGCTAACCCTAACCCTAAACCTAACCCTCATCAAAACGATAACCCTAACCCTAACCCCAACGCTAACCCTAACCCTGAACCTAAACCTAACTCTCATTCTAACATTAACTCTAAACCTAAACCTAACCCTCATCAAAATGCTATCCCTAACCCTCATCAAAATGCTAAACCTAACCCGAACTCGAACGCTAACCCTAACCCTAAACCTAATTGTACCCTAACCCTAAAACTAACCCTAACTCTAACCTTCACCCTTATCCTAACCCTGAACCTAACCCTAGCCCTACCCATTATTTTAACCCTAACTCTAACCCTAAAACTAACTCTAACCCTAACCCTAACACTCATCTTAACCCTCACCCTAACACTAACCCTCATCCTAACCCTAAGCCTAACCCTAACCCTAGCCCTAACCCTAAGCCTAAGCCTCATCAAAACGCTAAACCTAACCATA
>REGO01000901.1:69440-104416 GCA_010120015.1 Rhombomys opimus
GCCCTACCCATTATTTTAACCCTAACTCTAACCCTAAAACTAACTCTAACCCTAACCCTAACACTCATCTTAACCCTCACCCTAACCCTAACTCTCATTCTAACCCTAACCCTCATCAAAATGCTAATGTTAACCCTAACCCAAAATCTAACTCTCACTCTAACCCTAACTCTATGCTAACCCTAAACCTAACCCTAAACCTAAACCTAATGCTAACCCTAACCCTCATTCTAACCCTAACTCTAACACTAAACCTAATCCTGATCAAAACGCTAACCCTAACCTTAAACCTAAATCTAACTCTAACTCTAACCCTAAACCTAACGCTAAACCTAATCCTATCCCTAACCCTAACCTTCATCCTAACCCTAATCCTAAACCTAGTCCTACCCCTCATTTTAACCCTAACGCCAACCCTAAAACTAACTCAAACCCTAACCCGAACCCTAGCCCTCATTCTGAAGCTAACTCGAGCCATAACACTAACTCTAACTGTAAACCTAATCCTAATCGTTACTCTAACCCTAACTCGAACCCTAACCGAACAATAAAACTCATTCTAAAGCTAACTTTAGCCATAAACCTAAACCTCATCCTTACCCTAACCCTAACCCTCATTCTAAAGCTAACTCTAACCATAATCTGAACCCTAACCCTAACCAAAACTGTAACCCTAACCCTTATCCTATCCCCAACCCTAACCCTAAACCTAAACCTAACCCTAACCCTAATTAAAACCCTAACCCTAACACTCATTCTAAAGCTAACTCTTAAAATAACCCTAACTCTAACCCTAACACTAACTGTAATCGTAACCCTAACCCTAACCCTAATGCTAACCCTAAAAATAACTCTAACACTAAACCCAATGCTAAACATAACCCTAACACTAAAACTAACCATCATTCTAACCCAATTTCTAGCCCTAACACGAATCCTAAACCTAACGCTCATCCTAAACATAACCATAAACCTAACTCTAACCCTCATCCTAACCCTCTTCCTAACTATAACCTTAACCCTAACCCTAACCCAAACTCTAACCCTAATGTTAAATTAACCCTAAGCCTAAGCCTAACATTACCCTAACTCTAACTCTAAACCTAAAGCTGACCCCAATCCTAAATCTAAACCTCTCATTCTAACCCTAACTCTAACCCTAACCCTAACCCTAAATCTAAACCCAATCCTAACCATAACCCTCATTCTTCAGCTAAATCTAACAATAACCCTAACTCTAACCCTAACCCTAACACTAAACGTAACTCTAACCCTAATGCAAACCATAACCATAACCCTAACCTTAACCCTAACCCTCCTCCTAACCTGAACATAACTCTAACCCTAACCCTCAGTCTAAAGTTAACTCTAACCATAACCAGAAACCTAACCGTAACCCTAACTGTGACCCTAACCCTTAGCCTATCCCTAAAACTAACCCTAACCCTCATCGTAAACCTATCCCGAACCCTAAACCTAAACCTAACCGTAAAATTAACCCTAACCCTAAATGTAACCCTAACCCTCATACTAACCCTAACCGTAAAACTAAACCTAACTCTAACCCCAACCCTCATCCTAACCCTATCCCTAAACCTAACCTTAACCCTAAACCTAACCCTAATTATAACCCTAAATCTAACCCTAACCGGAATCCTATTCCTAAACCTCATCCTAACCCTAACCCTACACCTACCCAAACCCTCATCCTAACCCTCATCCTAACCTTAACCTTGACCCTAACCCTCATTCTAACCCTAACCCAAAAGCTAACCCTCATCCTAACCCTAACTCTAACCCTAACCCTCACCCTCACCCTAACCCTAACCCTAAACCTCATCCTAACCCTAACCCTAAACCTCATCAAAACCCCAACCCTAGCCCTAGACCTCAGTTTAACCCTAACTCTAAGCATAAACCTAGCTCTAACCCTAATCCTTACCCTCATTCTAAAGCTAACTCTAACCATATCCCTAACCCTAACCCTAACTCTCATCAAATTGCTAACCCTAACCCTAAACATAACCCTAAACCTCATTCTAACCCTAACTCTAACCCTAACCCTAACACTCATCAAACGCTAACACTTAGCCTAACCCTAACACTAACACTAACCCTAACCCTAACCATAAACCTCGGCTTAGCCCTTTCCCTGACCCTAACCCTAACCCAAAACCTAACTCTAACACTAAACCTAATGCTAACCATAACCCTAACCCAAAACATAACCCTCATTCTAACCCTAATTCTTACCCTAACACTCACCCTAACCCTAACCCTAACCCTAACCCTAACCTTAACCCTAACCCTAACCATCATCCTAACCCTTACCCTAACCCTAGCCCTAGCCCTCATTCTAACCCAAACTCAAAACCTAACACTAACTCTAACCCTAACCCTAATCTTAACTCTAACCCTCGTCCTCTCTGTAACCCTAAACCGAAACCTATCCTTAACCCTAACACTAACCCTCATCCTAACCCTAACCCTAACCCTAGACCTAGCCCTCATTCTAACCATAACTCTGACCCGAACCCTAGCTCTAACCCTAACCCTACCACTACCCTTCATCCTATCCTTAACCCTAACCCTAAAACTAAAAGTAAATGTAACCCTAACCCTCATTCTAAACCTAACCCTACCCCTAACCCTAGCCCTAGCACTCTTTCTAACACTAACGCAAACCCTAACTGTAACCCTAACCCTAACCATAACCCTCATCCTAACCCTAACCCTAACCCTAACCCTCATTCTAAACCTAGCACTAACCCTAACCAAAACCCTCATTATAAAGCTAACTCTAACCATAACCCTAACTCTAACACTAACCTTAACTCTAACCCTAACCCTAACCCTAATCCTAACCCTCATCCAAACCCTAACCCTAACCCTAAGCCTCATCCTACCCTAATCCTAACACTAACCCTAACTCTAATCCTAACCCTCATCCTAACCCTAACCCTAACCCCAAACTTAACCCTAACACTAAACATAACCCTAACCGTAATGCTAACCCTAACCCTAAACCTAAACCTAACAATAGCCCTAGGCCTCATTCTAACCCTAATTCTAACCCTAACGCTTACGCTATCCCAGACCCTAACCCGAACCCTAACCCTAACCCTCATTCTAAACCTAACTGTAATCCTAACACACATCCTAACAGTAACCCTAAACCTAACCCTAACTCTAACCCTCATTCTAAAGCTAAATCTAACCATAACCCTAAACATAACCCTAATCCTAACCCTAAACCTAACCCTAAACGTAATGGTAACACTAACCCAAACCCTAACCCTAAACCTCGTTCTAAAGCTAACTCTAACCATAACCCTAAATCTAACCCTAACCCTAACAGTAACTGTAACCCTAACCCTCATTCTAAAGCTGACTCTAATCATAACCCTGATTCTAAAGCTGACTCTAATCATAACCCTGATTCTAACCCTAACCCTAATTGTAACCAAAACCCTAACCCTAACCTTAATCCTAACCCTAACCCTAACTCTAACCCTAAACCTAATGCTAACCCTAACCCTAACTCTAATCCTAAACCTAAAGCTAACCCTAACCATAAACCTCATCCTAACCCTAACTTTAACCCTAACCCTAACCCCGACCCTCATTCTAACGCTAACACTAAAGCAAACAATAACCCTCAACCTAAAGATCATCCTAACCCTACCTCTAACCCTCATCCTAACAATCATCTTAACCTTAACCTTAACCCTAACTTTCATTCTAAACCTAAGTCTAACCCTAACCCTAACCCTGAATCTAACTGTAACCCTCATCCTAAACCTAAACTTCAACCTAAACCTAACACTCATTCTAACCCTAACTCTAACTCTAATACTAACCGTAGGCCTAAATCTAACCCTAAACCTCAACCTAACCCTAACCCTAGTCTTGGACTCATTTTAACCCTAACTCTAACCTTTAACCTAACTCTAACCCTAACCCTAACCCTAGCCCTAGCCCTCATTCTAACCCTAACTCTAACCCTAACCCTAACTCTAACCCTAAACCTAACCCTATGCCTAACCCTCCTCCTAACCCTAACCCTAAACATAACCCTCACCCTAAGCCTAACCCTAACGCTAACTCTAATCCTAACCCTAAACTTAACCCTAAACCTAACCCTGACCATATTTCTAACCCTAACTCTAAACCTAACCCTCATTGTAAAGCTAACTCTAACCATAACCCAACTCTAACCTTAACCCTAACTCTAACCCTAACCCTAATCCAAACCCTCATCCTAACCATAACCCTAACCCTCATTTTACCCTAACCCTAATACTAACCCTAACTCTAACCCTAACACTAAATTACCTGTAATCTAAACCTTATTATAACCCTAACTCTAAACATAACTCTAACTCTAACACCAACCCTAACCCTAATGGTATCTCTAACCCTAACGCTAACACTAACCCTAAACCTAACCCTCATTCTAACCCTAACTCTAACCCTAACCCTAACCAAACCCTAACCCTATCCTAACACTAAGCCTAACCCTAACTCTCATTCTAAACCTAACTCTAACTCGAACACTAACCCTCATCAAAACACTAACCCTAACCCTAACCCCAACGCCAACCCGAAACCTAAATCTAAAGCTACACTACCCTAAACCTAATCCAACCCTAATATTAACACTAACCCTAACCAAAACCCTAACTATAAACCAAACTCTAACCCTAAACCTAATGCTAACCCTAAACCTAACCGTAAAACTAACCCCAACACTCATACTAATCCTAACACTAACCCTAACCCTCATCCTAACCCTCATCCTCACATTCATCCTAATCATAATCTTAACCCTAAACCTTACCCTAACCCTAACCCTCATCCTAATCCTAAGCCTAACCCTAATCATAAACTTAACCCTAAAGCTCATTCTATAGCTAAATCTAAACATAACCTTAACTCTAACCCTAACCCTAATAGTAACCCTAACCCTAAACCTAACACTAACTCTAACCCTAACTCTAACCCTAAACCTAATGCTAACCCTAACGCTAACCCTAAACCTGACCCTCCTTAGAACCCTAAATCTAACCCTAACCGTGATCCTATTCCTAAACCTCATCCTAACCCTAACCTACACCTACCCTAACCCTCATCCTAACCCTCATCCGAACCCTAAATTTAACCCTAAACCTCATTCTAACCCTAATCCTAACCCTAACCCTCATCCTGATCCTAACGCTAAACCTAACACTAACCCTCATCTTTACCCTAACCCTAAGCCTAACATTAACCCTAACCCTAACCCTTATCCTAAACTTACCCCTAAACCTACCAGTCATCCTAAAGCTACCTCTAACTATAAAACAAACTCTAACCGTAACCCAAACCCTAACCCAAAACCTAACCCTAACCCTTAACCAAACCCTAAACCTCATCCTAACTCTAAACCTAAACCAAACCCTCATCCTAAACATAACAATAACCCTAACCTTAAGCCTAACCCTAAACCTAACCCTAACCCTCATCCTAACCCTAAACTTTACCCTAACCCTCATTCTAACCCTAACCCTAATCCTAACCCTAACCCTCACACTAACCTAAACCTTAACCTAACCCTAACCCTCATCCTAAACCTAAACTTAGGATAACCCTAACCTTAACCTTAACTCTCACCCTCATTCTAAACCTAACCCTAACCCTAAACCTAATTGTAACCCTAACCCTAACCCTAACGCTAACCCTAAACCTAATGCTAACCCTAACCTTAACAGCAATCCTAACCCTAATTCTAACCCTAACCCTAATCCTAACCCTAACTCTAAACCTTACCCTAACCCTCATTCTAACCCTAAACTTAACCCTAATCCTCATCCTAACCCTAACCCTAACCCTAAATCTAAACCTAACCCTCATCCTAAACCTAACAATAACCCTACCCTTAACACTAAATCTCACCCTCATCCTAACCCTAACCCTAATCCTAACCCTAACCCTCATGCTAACCCTAAACCTAAATGTAACCATAACCTTCATCCAAAACCTAACAATAACCCTAACCTTAATCCTAACTCTCACCCTCATCCTAACCCTAACCCTAATGCTAACCCTAAACCTAACTATAACCCTAAACCTAATGCTAACCCTAACATTAACAGTAATCCTGACCCTAATGTTAACCCTAACATTAACCCTAACCCTAACCCTCATCCTAACCTTAAACCTAACCCTAACCCTAACCCTCATTCTAAAGCTAACTCTAATCATAACCTTAACTCTACCCCTTACCCTAACTCTAACCCTAACCCTAAACCTATCCCTCAGCCTAACCCTACAGTAACCCTAACACTCATCCTACCCTAACACTAATACTAAACCTAACCCTCATCCTAACGCTAACCCTATCCCTAACACTAAACGTAAACCTAACCCTAAAGCTAACCCTAACCCTAGCCGTTGCCCGCATTTTAACCCTAACTCTAACCCTAAACCTAACCCTATTCCTCATTCTAAAGCTAACTCTAACCATAACCCTAACTCTAACCCTAACCCTAATCGTAACCAAAACCCTAACCCAAACTGTAACCCTAATCCTAACCCAAACACTAACACTAAACCTAATGCTAACCCTAAACCTAACTCTAACCCTAACCCTAAACACAACCCCAACCCTCATCCTAACCCTAACACTAAACCAAACACTCATCCTAACCCTCATCCTAACCATAACAATAACCCTAACCCTAACTGTCATCCTAACAATTATCCTAACCCTAACCTTAACCCTAACATTCATTCTAAACCTAACTCTAACCCTAAACCTAACACTAACACTAAATCTAACCCTAACCCTCATCATAACCCTAACCCTAACCCTAGCCTTACCCCTCATTTTAACCCTAACCCTAACCCTAAACCTAACTCTAACCCTAACCCTAACCCTAACCCTCATCAAAAGGCTAACCCTAATCCTAACCCCAACGCTAAACTTAACCCTAAACCTAACTCTACCCTAATGCTAACCCTAACCCTCATCCTAACTGGAACCCTAACCCTAACTCTAACCTCACCCAACCCTAACCATAAACCTAATCCTAACCCTCATTCTAACCCTAACTCTAACCATAATTTGACCCTCATTCTAAAGCTAACTCTAACCATAACCCTAAACCTAACACTAACCCTTAACCTAACCCTAAACCTAACCGTATCCCTTACCCTAACCCTAACCCATACCCTAAACCTAACCCTAAAACTCATCCTAAACCTTCCCCTAACCCTAAACCTTACCCTAAGCCTAACCCTAACACTAACCCCTAAAACACATCCTAACCCTAATGCTAACCCTAACCCTCATTCTAAAGCTAACTCTAGGCATAACTCGAACCCTCACACTAACCCTAATTGTAACCCTAACCCGCACCCAATCCCTAAAACTAAACCCAACCCTAACCCTCATCCTCACCCTCTCTCTAACCCTAACCCTAACCCTAACCCTAACCCTAACCCTAAAACTCATGCTAACCCTAACCCTAACCCTAACCCTAATTCTAACCCTAACCCTAACCCTGATTCTAAAGCTAACTCTAAACAACCATAACTCTAACCCTAACCCTAACCCTGATTGTAACCCTAACCCTAACTCTAACTCTAACCCTAACCCCAACCGTAACCCTATCCCTCATCCTAACCCTCATCCTATACCTATCCCTCATTCTAACCCTATCCCTCATCCTAACCCTAACCCTAAACCTTACTCTAACAGTAACCCTTACCCTAAACCTAACCCTAAACCTAACTCTCATTCTAAAGCTAACTCTAACCATAATCGGAACCCTAACCCTAACATGTAACCCTAACCTTTATCCTAACCCTAACCCTAATCGTAACCATAATCCTAACCCTAACCTTAACCGGAACCCTCATCCTAAAGCTAACTCTAAGCCTAACCTTAACCCTAATCGTAACCCTAACCCTAACCCTAAATCTAACCCTAACCCAAACCCTAAAGCTAACCTTAACCCTAACCATAAACCTAAACCTAACCCTCATTCTAACCCTAACTCTAACCCTAACCCTAAACCTAACCCTATCCCTATCTCTAAACCTAACCCTAACACTAAACCTAACCCTAACACTAACCCAAACCCTAAACCTCACCCTCATTCTAACCCTAACTCTAACCCTAAACCAAACTCTAAAACTAACCCTAACCCTAATTCTAACCCTAAGTCTAACTCTAACACTAACCCTCATCAAACACTAACCCTAACCTTAACCCTCATCCTAACTGTAACCCTAAACCGAACCGAAACTCTAACCCTCATTCTAAAGCTAACGCTAACCATAACCCTAACGCTATACCTAACACTAAACCTAACCCTAAACCTATCCCCAACCCTAAACCTAACGCTAACCCTAACCCTAGACCTAACTCTATCCCTAAACCAAACCCTAACCCATATTCTAAAGCTAACTCTAACCATGACCCAAACCCTCACCCTAAAGCTAACTGTAAATCTAACCCTCATCCTATCACTAACACTAACCCTAAACTTCATCAAAATCTTATCCCTAACCCTAAACCTAAACCTAACCGTAACCCACATCCTAACCTTAACCTTAACCCTAACCCTCTTTCTATCCCTAACTCTAAACCTAAGCCTAACCCTAACCATAACCCTTACAATAATGCTAAACCTAACCCTAACTCCATCCCTCATTCTAACCATTACTCTAACCCTAACCCTAACCCTAAACTTAACCATAAACCTAAAACTCATCCTAACCCTAACCCTAACCCTCATTCTAAAGCTAACTCTAACCATAACCCTAACTCTAACCCTAACCCTAACACTAAAGGTCACCCTATGCCTAACCCTAGCCATAGTCCTCATTATAACACTAAGTCTAACCCTAACCCTAAACCTAAACCTAACCCTAAACCTAATCCTAACCCTCATTTTAAAGCTAACTCTAACCATAACCCTAACTCTATCCCTAACCATAACACTAACGGTAACCCTAACCCTCATCCTAACTGTAATCCTAACCCTAACCCTAACTCTAACCCTCATTCTAAAGGTAACTCTAAAGATAACCCTAACCCTAACCCTAACTCTAACACTCATTCTAAAGGTAACTCTAATTATAACCATAACCCTATCCCTAACCCTAACCCTAAACTTAACCTAACGCTAAGCCATTTCCTAACTCTAAACCTAAAGCTATTCCTCATCCTAAGCCTAACCCTAAGGCTAAACCTTACCCTAACCCTACCCTTTCCCTAAACAAAACCCTAACCCTAACCCTCATTCTAAAGCTAACTCTAACCATAACCCGAACCCTAACTGTAACCCTAACTGTAACCCTAACCTTCAACCTATGCCCAACCATAACCATAACCCTAAACCTCATCGTAACCCTAACCCTAACCCTAACACTAAACATAAACCTAACACTTACGTTAACCCTAACCCTAAACCTAAACCTAGCCCTAGCCTTCATTCTAACCCTAACTCTAACCCTAACCATAACCATAACCCTCATCCTAAACCTAACACTAACTCTATCCCTAATCCTAACCCTAACCCTAACCCTAAACCTAACACTAACTCTATCCCTAATCCTAAACCTAACCCTAATCCTAACCCTAGACATAACCCCATCCCTAAACCTATCGCTAAACCTAACCCTAACCCTAACCCAAAACCAAACCCTAACCATAAACCTAAGGCTATACCTATCCCTAAACCTAAACCTAACTTTCATTCTAAAGCTAACTCTAAACGTAATCTGAACCCAAGCCCTACCCCTAACTATAACCTAAACCTAAACCTAAACCTAAACGTAACCCTCATCCTAACCCTAACCCTAACCCTAACACTAACCCTAACTCTAACCCTAACCCTAACCCTCATTCTAAAGCTAAGTCTAACCATAACACGAACCTAAATGTAACCCTAACTGTAACCATATCCCTCATCCTATCCCTAACGTTAAGCTAACACTAATCCTAACCCTAACCATAACCCTACCCTACTTTTAACCCTAACTCAAATCCTAACACTAACCCTAACCCTAATTCTAGCCCTAAACCTAAAGCGGAAGCTAACCCTATCCCTAAACCTAACTGTATCCCTAACTCTAACCCTAACCCTAAACCTCACCCTCATTCTAAACCTAACTCTAACCCTAAAAGTAACTTTGACCCTCATCCTAACCCTAACCGTAACAAAGGCCATAGTCCTCATTTTAACCGTAACTCTAACCCTAAACCTACTCTAACCCTAACCCTAACCCTAACCCTCATTCTAAAGCTAACTCTAACCATAACCCCAACCCTAACCTTAACCCCAACCCTAACCCTAAATCTAACCATAAATCTAATGCTAACACTAACCTTAACCCTAAACCTAAAGCTATCCCTAACCCTAACCCTAACCCTAAACCTAACGCTTACCCTAACCCTAACTCTAAACCTAACCCTATTCCTCATCCTAACCCTAACCCTAACCCTAAACCTTACCATAACCCTAACCTTTACCCTAAACCTAACACTAACCCTAACCCTCATTCTAAAGCTAACTTTAAACATAACCGGAACCCTAACTGTAACCCTAACCCTCAACCTATCCCCACAATAACCATAATGAGAACCCTCATCCTAACTCTAAACGTAACCCTTACCCTAACACAAAACATAACCCTAACACTTAGGCTAACCCTAACCCTAAACCTAGCCCTAGCCCTCATTCTAACCCTAACTCTAACCCTAACCGGAAGTCTAACCCTAACCCTAACCCTAACACTCATCCTAACCTTAATCCTAAACCTAACCCTAAGTCTACCCCTAACCCTAACCCTAACCCTCATTGTAACCCTGACCCTAACCTTAACCCTCAACCTAAAGCTAACTCTAAGCATAACCCTAACTCTAACCCTAACACTAAACCTAACCCTAAACCCAAAGCTAACCCTAAACCTAAACCTAAACCTAACCCTCATTCTAACCCAAACTCTAACCCTAACCCTCATCCTAACTCTAACCCTAACCCTAACTATAACCTCACCCTAACCCTAACCCTAACCATAGCCCTAGCCCTCATTCTAACCCTAAAACTAAACCTAACCCTAACTCTAACCCTAATTCTAACCCTAATCCTAAACCTAACCCTAAACCTAACCCTCATCTTAACCCTAAACCTATCTGTAACTCTAACCCTAAAGCTAAGCTTAACCCTAACCCTAATGCTAACCCTCATTATAACCCTAACTCAACCCCTAAACCTAACCCTCATTGTAATGCTAAACCTAAACCTAACCCTCATACTAACCCTAACCCTAACCCTAACCCTAACCCTAACCCTAACCGTAGACATAACCCCTTCCGTAAACCTAACGCTAACCCTAATCCTAACCCTAAACTTAACCCTAACCAAATGTAAGGCTATACATAACCCTAACCGTAACCCTAACCCTCATTCTAAAGCTAATATTAACCGTAACCTGAAACCTAACCCTACCCCTAACTATAACCCTAAACCTCATCCTATCCCTAACCCTAACCCTAAATCTAACCCTCATGCTAACCCTAACCCTAACACTAACCCTAACTCTAACCCCAACCCTCATCCTAACCGAACCCTAACACTAGATCTAGCCATCATTCTAACGCTAACTCTAACCTTAACCCTAACTCTAAGCCTAACCCTAACCCTAACCCTGACCCTCATTCTAAAGCTAACTCTAACCATAACACTAACTGTAACACTAACCCTAATCCTAACACTCATCCTAAGACTAACCATATTCGTAACCCTCATCCTACCCTAACCCTAACAGTAACCTTAACTCTAACCCTAACCCTAACCTTAAACCTAACCCTAAACCTCATTCTAAAGCTAACTCTAAACATAACCCTAACTCTACCCATAAACCTAACTCTAACCTTAAACCTAACCCTAAACCTAAACCTAACCCTCATCCTAACCCTAACCTTAATCCTAACCCTTATTCTAATATTAACCATAATCCTAACCCTAACCCTAAACCTAACCCTAACCCTCATCCTAAAACTAAAAACAACCCTAACTTTAATCCTGACCCTCACCGTCATCCTAACGCTAACCCTAACCCTAACCCTCAACCTAAAGCTAACTCTAAGCATAACGCTAACTCTGACAATAACCATAACCCTAACACTAACCCTAATCCTAACCTTAGCAATAACTTTAACCCTAAACTGAAGGCTAACCCTAACCGTAACCCTAACCCTAAACCTAAAGCTAACCCTAAACCTAAACCTAAACCTAACAGACATTCTAACCCTAACTCTAACCCTTAACCTAACCCTAACCATACCACTAACCCTCATTCTAACCCTAACTCTAACCCTAACAGTCACCCTCATCAAAACGCTAACCCTAATCCTAACCCAAATGCTAAACTTCACCATTAACCTAATTCTACCCTAACCCGAAACCTAACCCTAAACCTTATCCTAACTGTAACCCTAACCCTAACCCTAACTAAAACTTCACCCTAACCCTAACCCTAACCCTAGCACTAGCCCTCATTCTAACCTTAACTCTAACTCTAACCCTAACTCTAACCCTAAACTAACACTAAACCTAACCCTCATCCTAACCGTAACCCTAAACCTAACATTCATCCTAACACTAAAACTATCCCTAAGTCTAACCCTAACCCTAACCTTAACCCTAACCCTAACACTAACCCTCATTCTAACCCTAACTCTAACCCGAACCCTATCCCTCATTCTAAAGCTAACTCTAACCATAACCCTAACTCTAAACCTAACCCTGACTCTAACCCTAACCGTAACCCTAATCCTGACCCTCATCCTAACCCTAACCATAACCCTAACCCTCATTCTAAAGCTAACTTTAACCGTAACCTGAACCCTAACCCTAACTATAACCCTAAACCTCATCTTATCCCTAAACCAAACCCTAAACCTAACCCTCATCCTAACCCTAAAGCTAACACTAACCCTAACTCTAACCCCAACCCTCATCCTAACCGAACCCTAACACTAGACCTAGCCATCATTCTAACGCTAACTCTAACCTTAACCCTAACTGTAAGCCTAACCCTAACCCTAACCCTGACCCTCATTCTAAAAATAACTGTAACCATAACCCTAACTCTAACCCTAACCCTAACTGTAACCCTAACCCTAATCCTAAACCTCATTCTAACCCTAACTCTACCCCTAACCCTAAACCTCATTCTAAAGCTAACTCTAACCATAACCCTAAACCTAACCCTAACCCTAACACTAAAGGTAACCCTAACCCTAATGCTAACCCTCATCCTAATGGAACCATAACCCTAACCTTAACTCTATCCCTCATTCTAAAGCCAACTCTAACCATAACCCTAAACCTAACCCTAACCCTAAACCTAAACCTAACACTAAACCTAACGCTAACACTACGCCTAAACCTAAACCTAACCCTATCCCTCTCCCTAAGAGTAACCCTTACCCTAAACCTAACCCTAAACCTCATCCTAAGCCTTACCCTAACCCTAAACTTTACCCTAAGCCTAATCTTAACTGTAACCCCTAAAACTCATCTTAACCGTAATGGTAACCCTAACCCTCATTCTAAAGCTAAGTCTAAGCATAACTCGAACCCTAACCCTAAGCCTAACAGTAACCCTATCCCTCATCCTTTCCCTAAAAGTAAACCTAACCCAACCCTCAGCCTCACCCTATCTCTAACCCTAACCCTAAACATAACCCTAACCCGAACCCTCATCCTAAACCTAACCCTAAACCTAACCCTAATTCTAACCCTAACCCTAACCCTCATCCTAACCTAACCCTAACCCTACACTAACCCTCATCCTAACCATAACCATAACCCTAACCCTGATTCTAAAGCTAACTCTTACCATAACCCTAACTCTAACCCTAATCCTAAACCTAAATGTAATCCTAACCCTAATTCTAACTCTAAACCTAAACCTAACCTTATCCCTCATCCTAACCCTCATCCTAACCCTATCTCTCATGCTAAACCTAACCCTAACCAGAAACCTTACCCTAATCGTAACCATAACCTTAACCGTAACCTTAATCCTAACCCTCATCCTAAAGCTAAATCCAACCCTAACCCTAACACTAAATCTAACCCTAACCCAAACTCTAAGGCTAAACCTAATCCTAACCCTAAACCTAACCCTCATTCTAACCCTAACTCTAACCCTAAACCTAACCCTAACCCTCATTCTAAAGCTAACTCTAACCAGCAAACGATCCCTAAACCTAATCCTAACTGTAACCCTATCCCTCATCCTATCACTAACCTTAAAGCTAACCCTAATCCTAACCCTAACCCTAAGCTTAAACCTAATTGTAAACCTAACCCTAACCTTAAACCTAACCCTAACCCTAATTGTAAACCTAACTCTCACCCTAAACCTAACCCTATCCCTATCACTAACCCTAACCCTGAACCTAACACTAAACATAACCCTAACACTAAAACTAATGCTAACCCTAACCCTAAACCTCATACTTATTCTAACCCTAACTCTAACCCTAAACCTAACTCTAACCCTAACTCTAACCCTCATTCTAACCATAAGTCTAAGGCTAACCCTAACCCTAAACCTCACCCTTATTCTAACCCTAACTCTAACTCTAAACCTAACTCTAACCCTAACCCTAAAGCTCATTCTAACCATAAGTCTAACTCTGACACTAACCCTCATCAAAATGCTAACCCTAACCCTAAACCTTACTCTACCCTAACCTTAACCCTAACCCTAACCCTAACCCTCGTCCTAACTGTAACCCTAACCCTAACCCTAACTCTAACCTTCATTCTAAAGCTGAAGCTAACCATAAACCTAACCCTATACCTAAGACTAAACCTAACCCTAAACCTATCCCTAACCCTAAACCTGACGCTAACCCTAAAAATAAACCTAGACCTAACCCTATCCCTAACCCTAAACCTAATCCTAACCCTCATTCTAAAGCTAACTCTAACCATAATCCAAACCCTCACCCTAAACCTAACTGTAATTCTAACCCTCATCCTATCTGTAAACATTACCCTAAACCTCATCAAAACCCTATCCTTAACTCTAACCCTAACCTAACCTTAACCCTCCTCCTAACCTTAACCCTAACCCTCATTCTAACCCTAACTCTAACACCAAACCTAACCCTCACCAAAACTCTAACCCTAACCCAAACCCTAGCCTTAACACTAAACCTGAAACTCATCTTAACCCTAACCCTAACCCTCATTCTAAAGCTAACTCTAAACATAATCCTAACTGTAAACATACCCGTAAACATTATCGTAACCGTAAACCTATCCCTACCCTAATCCTACCCTAACCCAAACCCTCACTCTAACCCTCATCCTAACCCTAACCCTAACACTAACACTAATTCTAAAGGTAACTCTAAATATAACCCTAACTCTAAACCTAACTCTAAACATAAACTCTAAACCCTAAACTCTAAACTCTAAATCCCTAACCCTAAACCTTATCCTAAACCTAACCCTAACCATAATCCTAACCCTAACCCTAACACTCATCCTAAACCTAATCCTAACCCTAACCCTCATTCTAACCCTAACCCTAACCCGAACCCAAACCCGTACCCTAACTCTCAATTTAACCATAACCCTAAACCTAATCCTAACCCTAACCCTAACCCTAACACTAAAACTAACACTAACACTAAACCTAACCCTAGCGTAATTCTAACCCTAAGGCGGACCCTAATCCTAACTCTGGCCTATGCTGAATCCTAACTCTAACGCTAACCCTACCCTAACCCTAACCCTAAACCTAACGCTAACTTAAACGTAACTTTCATTCGAACCGAAACCCTAACACTAACCCTAACCCTCATTCTAACCCTAAACCTAAACCTCATCCTAATCCTAACCCTAACCCTAAACCTAGCCTACCCCTAAACCTAACCCTAAACCTAACCCTAACCCTAACACTCATCTGAAAGCTAACCCTAACCCTATCCCTAACCCTAAACCTAACCCTGAACCTGACCCTGACCCTACCCTAACCCTAACCTTCTAACCCTAACTCTGACCTAACCCTGACCCTGACCCTAACCCTAACCCTAACCCCAACCTAACCCTAAACTAACCCTAACCTTAATGCTAACACTAATCCTAACCTAACGCTAACAATAATTTTAACCCTAACCCTAACCATAACCGTAAACCTCATCCTAACCCTAACACTAACACTAACCCTCATTAGAAACCTAACACTAACGCTAACCCTGACTCTGGCCTATTCCTAACCCTAAACCTAACCCTAACCCTAACCCTCATTTTAACCCTAGCCCTAACCCTCACCCAACCCTAACCGTAATCATAACCCTAACCCAAATGCTAACCTGAACCCTAACCCTAACCCTAACTCTGACCTAACCCTAACCCTAACCCTAACCCTAAATCTGACCTTCATCAAAACGCTAATGCTAAACCTAACCCAAAATCTAACCCTAACCTAAAACGTAAACCTCATTTTAACCCTACCGCTAAACTTCATCCTAACCTTAACCTAAACCATAATCCTAAACCCAACCCTAACACTAACTATAACCCTAACCCTCATCCTAACCCTAACCCTCATCCTAAATCTAACCCTCTTTCTAACCCTTACCCTACACTAACACTAACCCTAACCTTAACCCCGAACTCAAACCCTAACCCTCATTTTAACCCTAACCCTAAACTTCATCCTAACCCTAAACCTAACCCTAACCCTAACCTAACCCTAACCCTAACTGTAATCCTAACCCTCACCAAAACGCTAACCCTAACAATAACCCTAACCCAAACACTAAACCTAACGCTAACCCTAACTCTTGCCTAACCCAGACCCTAACCCTAACTCTGGCCTATCCTGAACCCTAACCCTAACCCTAACCCTAACCCTAACCCTAACCCTAACCCTATCCAATCCCTAACCCTAAACCTAACCGAAATCCTAAAATTAACCCTAACCATAACCCTCATTCTAACCCTAACCCTTTAAATAACCCTAACTTTAACGCTAACCTTGTCCTGAAACTTAACCCTCACTTTAACCCTAACCATAAACCTCATCCTAATCCTAACCCTAGTCCTGACCCTAAACTAACCCAAACGCTCATCTGAACCCTAAACCTAACACTAACCCTAACCCTAACCCTCATTTTAAACCTAAACCTAAGCTTCATCCTAACCCTAGTCCTAATCCTAACCCTAACCCTAACCCTAAACCTAACACTGGCCTATCCCAAAACCTAAACTTTACCCTAACCCTAAACCTAACCCTAACCTAACCCTCATCCAAACGATAAACCTAAGGCTAACACTAACCCTGACCCTAACCCTAAACCCTAAGCCTAACTCCAACTTTCTAAACCTAACTCTGGCCTAACCCTAACCCTAACACTAACCCTAACCCTAACCCTAACCTAATCCTAACCTCGACGATAACCGTAACCCTAACCTAACCCTAACCCTAACCCTAAATTTAACCTAACATTTACCCTAACTGTAAAACTAACCCTAACCCTAAACTTAATCATAAGTTGACCCAAAACCTAACCCTAACCCTAAGCATAACCCTAAACCTAACTCCCGCCTAAACCTAACTATAACCTTAACCGCAACAATAAACCTGATCCTAACCCTAACATTAACCCTTACCCTAACCATAACCCTGAACCAAACCTCAACCCTACCCCTAACCCTCACTCTAACCCTAACTCTGATCTAATCCTAACCCTAATCCTAACCCTAACTTTAACCCTAACCTAACCCTAACCCGAACCCTAACCCTCATTCTAACCCTAACCCTGACTCTAACCGTAACTTTAACCCTAAATCTAACCCTACCCTAACTTAACCCTAAACCTAACCCTCATCAGAACCCTATCCCTAACAGTAACCCTAACCTTCCTTCTAACCCTAACCCTCATTTTAACCCTAAGCCTAAACTTCATCCTAAACCTAAACCTAACACTAACCCTAACCTGAACCCTAACCCTAACCCAACCCTAACCCTAACCCTAAACCTAACCCTAACCCTAACCCTAACAGTAACCCTAGCGTAATTCTAACCATAACGCGGACCCTAAACCTAAATTTGTCCTATCCTGAACCCTAACCCTAACCCTAAACCTAAAACTAAAGCTAACCCTAACCCTAGCCCTAACCCTAAACCTAACCAAACCCTAACTCTAACCCTCACTCTAACTCTAATCCTGAAACCTAACCCTCATTTTGACCCTAACCGTAAACCTCATCCTGACCGTGACTCTAAACTAACCCAAACCCTCATCTGAACCCTAAACCTAAAACTAACCCTAAGCCTCATTTTAAACCTAAACTTAAACCTCATCCTACCCTAATTCAAACCCTAACCCTAAACCTAACCCTAACCCTGGCCTATCCCAAAACCTAACCCTTACCCTAACCCTAAACCTAACCCTAACCTAACCATCATCCAAACGCTAAACCTATCGCTAACCGTAAAACTAACCCTAACCCTGACCCTAAACCTAAACCATAAGCCTAACCCCAACCTTCTAATCCCAACTCTGGCCTAACCCTAAAACAAACACTAACCCTAACCCTAAACCTAACCCTAAAACTAACCCAACCCTAATCCAAACCTGAAACCTAACCCTATCCCTAATCCTAACCCGAAACCTAACCCTAAACCTAAACATAAACCTAAGCTTAAGCCGAACCCTAACCCTCTTTTTAACCCTAACATTCAAACTAACCATAAACGTAAACTTAACCTAACCCTAATCCTAACCCTCATTTTAACACTAACCCTAACCCTAAACCTAAACCTAACCCTCATCCTAAACCTAACCCTAACTCTAACCCTAACCCTCATCCTAACCATAACGCTAACCCTAACCCTATTGAAACATTAACCCTAAACCTAAACCTCACCAAAACGCTAATCCTAAAAGTTACCCTAACCTTAATCCTTGTGTAATTTTACCCTAACCCTAACTGTGGCCTATCCTTAACACTAACCCTAACACTAACCCCAACCCTAAAACTAACCCTCATTTAACCCTAACCCTAAACCTAACCCTAACCATAAACCTAACCCTCATTTTAACCCAAACCCTGACTATAATCCTGTTAAAGCTAACACTAACCCTAACCGTAACCCTAACCCTAACCCTCATTTTAACCCTAAACCTAAACCTCATCCTAAACTTAACCCTAACCCTAACCTTAACTCTGGCCTAACCTTAATCCGCATACAAACGCTAATCCTAACCCTAAACCTAACTCTCACCCTAACCATATCCCTAAGCCTAACCCTAACCTAAGCCTAACCTTAACGCTAACCCCAACCCTAACCCTAACTGTAAACCTAACCCTAAACCTAACCCTATCCCTAACCAAAACTAAACCTAACCATCATTCTAACCCTAAGCCTAACTCTCATTTTAACCCTAACCCTAACCCTAGTCCTAAACATCATCCTAACCCTAATCCTAACCCTAACCATAATCCTAACCCTAACCCTAACCCTAATTCTAAAACTAACCCTCACCAGAACGCTAAACCTAACCCTAACCCTGACCCTAGCAATAACCCTAGCATAATTCTAACCATACTTCGGACCCTAACATTAACTCTGGCCTATCCTGAACCCTAACCCTAACCCTAGCCCTAACCCTAACCCTAACTCAAACCCTAACCCTAACCCTAATGAAACACTAACCCTAAACCTAACCCTCACCAAAATGCTAACCCTAAAAGTTACACTAGTGTAATCCTACGCATATACAGGATCCGAACCCTAACTCTAGCCTATCCTGAACACTAAAACTAACCCTAACCCTAATCCTAACCCTAAACCTCATTTTAACCCTAACCCTAACAATAACCCTCAGCCTAAACCTAACCTTAACCCTAATCTTAACACTAACCCTAGCCCTAACGCTAACCCGAACCCTCATCCTAAACCTAACCCTAACCATAATCCTAATCCTAAACCTAACCCTGACTCTAACCCTAACCCTCATTCTAACCCTATCCCTAACCCTAACACTAACCCTAACCCGGACCGAACCCTAACCCTCATTTTAAACATAAGTCTAAACCTCATCCTAATCTTAAACCTAACCGTTGTAATCCTACCTATATTCAGGACCGTAACCTTAACTCTGGCCTATCCTGAACACTAAACCTAACCCTAACTCTAACCCTAACCCTAACCCTCATTCTAAAGCTAACTCTAAACATAACCCTAACTGTAACCCTAACCCTAACCCTAATTGTAACCCTAACCCTAACCCTACCTCTAACCCTAACCCTCACCAAAACGCTAACCCTAACCCTAACCCTAGCGTAATTCTAACCATAATCCGGACACTAACCCTAACTCTGGCCTATCTTGGACCCTAAACGTAACCCTAACCCTTACCGTAACCCTAACCCTAACCCTAACCCTAACCCTAACCCTAACCCAAACCCTGGCCCTAAGGCTAGCCCTAACTCTAACCCTAATCCTAACCCTATTGAAACACTATCCCTAAACCTAACCCTCACCAGAACGCTAACCCTAAAACATACACTAACCTTAACCCTGGTGTAATCCTACCCATAAACAGGACCCTGACCATAACTCTGGCCTATCCTGAACACTAAACCTAACTCTTGCCCTAATCTTACCCCTAATCCTAACCATAACCAAATCCTAAGCCTCATTTTAACCCAAACACTAACCCTAATCTAAACCTAACACTACACCTAACCCTAAGCCTAACCCTAAACCTCATCCTAACCCTAAACCTAACCCTAACCCTAACCCCAGTCCTAACCCTCATCCTAACCCAAACCCTAGCCAAAATCCTAACCCTAACCTAACACTAACTCTAACACTAACCCCCATCCTAACCCTAACACTAACCCTCATTCTAACCCTAACCCTAACCCGAACCCGAACCCGAACCCGAACCCGAACCAGAACCCTAACCCTCATTTTATCCATAACCCTAAACCTCATCCTAACTCTATACCTAATCCTAACCCTAACCTAACCCTAAACCTAACTCTAACCCTAACCCTCATCCTAACCCTAACCCTAATCCTAACACTAAACATAGCCCTAACCCTAACCCTAACTCTGACTATAACACTAACAGTAACGCTATTGATACACTAACCATAAACCTAACCCTCATCAAACGCTAACCTTAAAACTTACCCTAACATTAACCCTAGTGTAATCCTACTCATAAACAGGGCCCTAACCCTAACTCTGGCCTATCCTGAACACTAAATCTAACTCTAAGCCTAAACCTAACCCTAACCCTAACCCTACCTCTAAAACTAACCCCCATTTTAACCCTAACCATAAAACTCTTCCTAACCCTAACTCTAACCCTAAACCTAAACTAACCCTAACCTAACTCTCATCTGAATCTTAACCCTAACTCTAACCCTAACCCTCATTCTAACCCTAACCCTACCACTAAAACTCATCCTAACCCTAAACCTAACCCTAACTCTCATTTTATCCCTAACCCTTACCCTAACCCTAACCCTCATCCTAACCCTAACACCAACCCTAATCCTAAGCCCAACCCTAACCAAAACCCTAACCCTAACCTAGCCCGAAACCATCCTAAACCACAACCTTAACCTAAACCTAACTTGAACCTTTACCCTAACAATAACCCTCATTCTAAACCTAACCCTAACCCTAATCCTAACCATAACCCTAACCGGACCCCAATGCTAACCCTAAACCTAACCCTAACCCTAACCCTAAGCCTAAACCTAACCTTACCCTAAACCTAACCCTAAACCTACCCTAACCCTAACCCTCATTTTAACCCTAACAATAATCCTCACCCTCACCCTAACCATAGCCCTAACCCTAACCTTAACTTTAACTATGGCCTAACCCTAACCCAAACCCTAAACCTAAAGCTAACTCTGGCCTAAACCTAACCCTAACCCTAAACCTAAACCTAAACCTCATCCTAACCCTAAACCTAACCCTAACTTTAACCTAACCCTAACACTAACTCTAACCCTAATCCTAACCAAAACGTAACCCTAACCCTACCCTAACCCTAACACTAAACCTAGCATAATTCTAACCATAACCCTGACCCTAACCCTAACTGCGAACTATCCTGAACCCTAACCCAAACCCTAACTCTAACCCTAACCCTAGCCCTAACCCTAACTCTAACCCTAACCGTAACCTAATTGACACACTAACCCTAAACCTAATCCTCACAAAAACGCTAACACTAAAACTTAACCTAACCTTAACCCTAGTGTAATCCGACCCATAAACAGGACCCTAACCCTAACTCTGGCCTATCCTAAACACTAAACCTAACCCTAACCCTAACCCTAACCCTAAACCCAAACCTAACCCTAACCCTAACCCTAACCTTAAACCTAAACCTAACCCTCAACCTAACCCTAACCCTAACCCTAATCCTAACCCTAACCCTAACCCTAACCCTAACCCTAACTCTAACCCTAACCCATATCCTCAACCTAACCATAATCCTTACCCTAACCCTAACCATAAGCCTAACTCTAACCTAATCCAACCCTAACTCTAACCCTTACCCTCATCCTAAACCTAACCATAATCCTTACCCTAACCCTAACCATAAGCCTAACTCTAACCTAACCCTAACCCTAAACGTAAACCTCATTTTAACAATAACCATAACCTTAAACCTAACCCTCATTATAAACCTAACTCTAACACTAACCCTAACTCTGGCCTATCCCTAACCCTAACCCTAAAACTACCCCTAACCTTAACCCTAACCCCAAACCTCATTTAACCCTAACCTTAATCCTCACCCTAATCCTAAACATAATCTAACCCTAACCCAAACTCTAAACCTAACCCTAACACTAAGCCTAACCCTCATTTTAACCCTAACCCTAACCCTCATCCAAACGCTAACCTAAACCTAAACCTAACCCTAACCCTAAACCTAACCCTAAACCTCATCCTATCCCTAAACCTAACCCTAACCCTCATCTTAACCCTAACCCTAGCCGTAACCCTCACCCTAACCCTAACCCTCACTCTAACCATATCCCTAAACCTAACTGTAACCCGAACCCGAACCCTAACCCTCATTTTAACCATAACCCTGAAACTCATCCTAACTCTACACCTAACCATAACCCTAAACTAACCCTAA
Organism: Rhombomys opimus; assembly: GCA_010120015.1. Taxonomy (NCBI): domain Eukaryota; kingdom Metazoa; phylum Chordata; class Mammalia; order Rodentia; family Muridae; genus Rhombomys; species Rhombomys opimus. Next base: position 92,656 of record REGO01000901.1, read on the forward strand.
CTCTACCCTAAACCTCACCAAAATGCTAAACATAATCCTAACCCTAACACTAACCCCAGCGTAATTCTAACCATAACTCGGACATTAACCCTAACTCTGGCTTATCTTGAACCCTAAACCTAACCCTAACCTTAACCCTAACCCTAACCGTAGCCCTAACCCTAACCCTTACTCTATCCCTAACCCTAACCCTATTGAATCACTAACCCTAAACGTAACCCTCACCAAAACGCTAATCCTAAAACATAACCTAACCTAAACCCAAGTGTAATCCTACCCCAAAACAGGAGCCTAACCCTACCTCTGGCCTATCCTGAACACTAAACCTAAACCTAACAATAACCCTAACCCTAATCCTAACCGTCATTTTAACCCTAACCCTAACCCTAAACCTAAACCCTCATTCTAAACCTAACCCTAACTCTAACCCTAACCCTAACCTAACCCTAACCCTAAACCTCATCCTTATGCTAACCCTAACTCTAACCCTAAACCTAACCCTAACCCACATCCTAAACCTAACCCTAACCCTAATCTTAACCCTAACCCTAGCCCTAACTCTAACCCTAACAAATATCTTAACCCTAACCTAAATCTAACCTTAACGCTAACCCTAACCTAAACCTAACCCTAACCCTAAGCCTAAACCTCATCCTACAGCTAACCCTCATTTTAACCCTAACCTTATCCCTACAATCACCCTAACCCTAACCATAATCCTAACCCTAACTCAAACCCTAACCCTAACCCTAACTCTCGCCTAACCCTATCCCAAACCCTAACCCTAACACTAACATTGGCCTAACCATAATGCCAACCATAATCCTAACTCTAACCCTAACCCAAAACCTATACCTAATTCTGACCTAACCCTAACCCTAAACCTCATCCTAATCCTAAACCTAACACTAACCTTAACCTAACTGTAACCCTAACCCTAACTTTAACCCTAAGACTTACCAAAACGTTAAACATAACCCTAACATTAGCCCTAACACTAACCCTAGCATAATTCTAACCATAACCCTGACCCTAACGCTAACTCTGGCCTATCATGAACCCTAACCCTAACTCTAACACTAACCCTAACCCTATTGAAACACAAACCCTAAACCTAACCATCACCAAACCGCTAACCCTAAAACATACCGTAACCTTAACTCTAGTGTAATCCTACACATTAACAGGATCCTAACTCTAACTCTGGCCTATCCTTAACACTAAACCCAACCCTAACACTAACCCAAACCAAAACCCAAACCCTAACCCTAAAACTAACCCTCATTTTATCCCTAACCCTAACACTAACCCTAGCACTCATCCTAACCCTAACCCTAAACCTAAACCTATCCCTAACACAAACACTAACCCTAACTCTAACCGTAACCCCCATCCTAAACCTAACCCTAACCCTCATTTTAACCCTAATCTTAACCCTAGCCCTAACCCTCATCCTAAAACTAACCATAACCAAAATCCTAACCCTAATCCTAATCCTAACTCTAAACCCTAACCCTCACCCTTACCCTAATCCTAACCTTCTTTCTAACCCTAACCCTATCCCTAAACCTAACCCTGTCACTAACCCGTACCCGAACCCGAAACCAATCCTCATTTTAACCATAACCTAAACCTCATCCTAACTCTATACCTAACCCTAACCTTACCCCTAACTGTAACCTTCATCCTAACCCTAACCCTAACCCTCATCCAAACGCTAAACCTAACCCTAACCCTAAACCTAACCCTCATTTTAACCCTAACCCTAACCCTAAACCTCACCGTACCCCTAACACTAACCCTAGAGTAATTCTAACCGTTACCCGGACCCTAACCCTAACTCTGGCCTATCTTGAACCCTAACCCTAACTCTAACCCTAACACTAACCCTAGCCTTAACCCTATCCCTAACTCTAACCCTAACCCTAACCTAAATAAAACCCTAAACCTAAAACCAATCCTCACCAAAACGCTAACCTTAAACCTTAACCTAACCTTAACCCTAGTGTAATCCTACCCATAAACAGAACCCTAACCCTAACTCTGACCTATCCTGAACACTAAACCTAACCCTAACCCTAAACCTAACCCTAACCCTAACCCTACAACTAACCCTCAACCTAACCCTAACCCTAAACCTAACCCAAATCCTAACCCTAATACTAACCTTAACTCTAACCCTAACCCTCATCCTAAACCTAACCCTAAACATTACCCTAACCCTAACCATAACCCTAACCCTAATCATAAACCTCATTTAAACCCTAACCCTAACTCTAATACTAACCCTCATTACAAATCTAACTCTAATATTAACCCAAACTCTGGACTATCCCCAACCCTAAACGTAACCCTAACCCTAACCCCAAACCTCATTTTAACCCTAACCCTAATCCTCACCCTAATCCAAAACATAACCCTAACCCTAAAGCAAACTCTAACCCTATCCCTAACCCTAACCTATCCCTAACCTTAACCCTAACCCTAACCCTCATCCAAACGCTATACCTAACAATAACCCTAACCCTAACCCTAAACCTAACCCTAACCAAACCCTAACCTTAACACTAACCCAAATGCTAACCTAAACCTAACCCTAAACTTAACCCTAACCCTAAAACAAACCCTTTCCCTAACCCAAAACTAACCCTAACCCTCATCCTAACCCTAAGCCTAACCCTAAACCTAATCCTATCCCTAAACCTAACCCTAACCCTAACCCTCATTTTAACCCTAACCCTAACCCTAGCCCTGACCCTCATTCTAACACTAACCCTAACAATAATCCTAACCCTAACCCTAACAAACTCTAACAATAACCCTCATCCTAACCCTAACCCTAACCCACATTCTAATCCTATCCCTAACCCTAACCCTAACCTGAACCCGAACCCTAACCCCATTTTAAACATAACCCTAAACCTCATCCTAACCCTAAACCACACCCTAACACTAACATAACCCTAACCCTAGCTCTAACCCTGACCCTCACCAAAACGTTAACCCTAACCCTAACCCTAACACTAACCCTAGTGTAACTGTAACCATAACTCAGACCCTAACCCTAACTCTGGCTTATCTTGAACCCTAACCCTAAACGTAACCCTAGCCCTAACCCTAACCCTTACTCTATCCCTAACCCTAACCCTATTGAATCACTAACCCTAAACCTAACCCTCACCAAAACACTAACTTGAAAACATAACCTAAACAAAACACAAGTGAAATCCTAACACAAAACAGGACCCTAAAGTTACCTCTGGCCTATCCTGAACACTGAACCTAAACCTAACCATAACCCTATCCATAAACCTAACCCTCATTTTAACCCTAACTCTAACCCTAAACCTAAACCTAACCCTAACCCTAACCCTAAACCTAACCCTAAACCTAAAACTCATCCTTATGCTAACCATAAACCTCATCCTTATGCTAACCCTAACAGTAACACTAATCCTAACCCTAACCCTCATCCTAAACATAACCCTAACCCTAATCTTAACCCTAACCTCAGGACTAACTCTAACCCTAACAATCATCCTAACCCAACCTAACTCTAACCTTAACGCTAACACTAACCTAACCCTAACCATAAGCCAAAACCTCATCCTAAACCTAACCCTAACCCTCATTTTAACCCTAACCTTAACCCTAACCCTCAACCTAAACTTAACCCTAACCCTAACCCTAACCAAACCCCTAACTATAACCCTGACCATAACCCTAACTCTGGCCTAACCTTATCCCAAACCCTAACCCTAACCCTAACCCTAAAACTGGCCTAACGATGACCCTAACCACAGTCCTAACCCTAAACCTAACACTAAACCTAAACCTAAATCTAACCTAACCCTAACCCTAAACCTAACCCTAACCATAAACCAAACCCTAACCCTCATTCTAAACCTAACCCTAATGTTAAACCTAACCCTAACCCTAAACCTAACCCTAACCTAACCCTAACCCTAACCCTATTGAATCACTAACCCTAAACCTAACCCTCACCAAAATGCTAATCCGAAAATATAACCTAACCAAAACCCAATTGTAATCCTACCCCAAAACAGGACCCTAACCTTACCTCTGGCCTATTCTGAACACTGAACCTAAACCTAAACATAACCCTATCCATAATCCTAACCCTCATTTTAACCCTAACACTAAACCTAACCATAAACCTAACCTAATCCTAACCTAACCCTAACCATAACCCTAACCCTATACCTCATCCTATGCTAACCCTAAATCTAACCCTAACCCTAGCCCTAACCCTCATCCTAAACCTAACCCTAACCCTAATCTTAACCCTAACCCTAGCCCTAACTCTAACCTAACCCTATACTTAACACTAAACATAAAAATAACCCGAACCCGAACCCAAACCCTACCCATAAAACTAACCCTCATTTTATCCCTAACCCTAACCCTAACCCTAACCCTAAGTATAACACTCATCCTAACCCTAACCCTAATTCTATCCCTAACCCAAACCCTAACCCTAACTCTAACCCTAACACTCATCCTAAACCTAACCCTAATCCTAATCCTAACCCTAACCATAACCCTAACCCTAACCCTAACCTAACCATAACCCTAACCCTGAAACTAACCCTCATTTTAACCTTAACCCTAACCCACACCCTCACCGTAAATCTAACACAAACCGAAACCATAACCCTAACCCTAACCCTAACCTAACCCTAAACTTAACGCTAACCATAACCCTTACCGTAACCGTAAACCTAACCCTAAACCTAACCCTATCCCTAACCCTAAGCCTAACGCTAAACCTCATCCTAACCCTAAACCTAACCCTAACCCTAACCGTCATTTTAACCCTAAACCTAATCCTAGTCCTAACCCTCATCCTAACCCTAACCATAACCAAAATCTTAACACTAATCCTAACCCTAACTCTAAGCCAAATCGTCATCCTCAACCTAACCCTAAGCTTCTTTCAAAACCTAACCCTAACCCTAATCCTAACCCTATCCCTAACCCGAACCTGAACCCGAACCCGAACGCGAACCCTAACCCTCATTTTAACCATAACCCTAAACCTCATACTAACCCTATACCTAACCCTAACCTAACCCTAACTCCAACACTAACCCACACCAAATCAATAACCCTAACTCTACACTAACCCTAACACAAACCCTAGTGTAATTCTAGCCATAACCTGAACCCTAACAATAACTCTAGCCTATCTTGAACACTAACCCGAACCCTAACCCGAACCCAAACCCTAACCCTAAAATTAACCCTCATTTTATTCCTAACCCAAACCCTAACCCTAAACCTAACACTAACCCTATTCGTAACACTAAACCAAGCCCTAACCCTAACCATAACCATAACCCAAACCCTCATTTAAACCTAATTCTAACGCTAACATTAACTCTGGCCTATCCCTAACCCTAACCCTAACCCTAACACTAACCATAACCCTAACCCTAACCCTAACCCTAACCCTAACTCTAACCCTAACCCTAACCCTATTGAATCACTAACCCTAAACATAACCCTCACCAAAACGCTAATCCTAAAACTTAACCTAACCTTAACCCAAGAGTATTCCAACCCAAAAACAGGACCCTAACCCTACCTCTGGCCTATCCTGAACACTAAACCTAATCCTAAACCTAACCCTAAAATGAACCCTCATCCTAAACCTTACCCTAGCCAAAATCTTAACGCTAACAATAACCCTCATTGTAACCCTAACCCTAACCCTAAGCCTAACCCTAACCCTAACACTAAGCCTAACCCGAACGCAAACCTGAACCCTAACCCTCATTTTAACCATAACCCTAAACCTCATCCTAACCCTAACCCTAATCCTAATCCTAAACCTAACCCTAACCCTAACCCTAACCTAACCCTAAATCTCACCTAAACCTCATCCTTATGCTAACCCTAACTCTAACCCTAACCCTTACCCTAACCCTAGCCCTAACCCTAACCCTAACTCTAACCCTAGCATAATTCTAAACATAACCCGGACCCTAACAATAACTCTGGCTTATCTTAAACCCTAACCCTAACATAAAACCTTACCCTAACCCTAACCCTAAACCTAGCCCTAAACCTCATCCTAACCCTAACCCTAACCAAAATCCTAACCCTAACCCTAACACTAACTCTAACACTAACACTCATCCTAACCCTAACACTAACCCTCATTCTAACTCTAACCCTAACCCGAACCCGAACCCGAACCTGAACCCTAACCCTCATTTTAACCATAACCCTAAACCTCATCCTAACTCTATACCTAATCCTAACCCAAACCTAAGACTAAACCTAACTCTAACCCTAACCCTCATCCTAACCCTAACCCTACTCCTAACACTAAACATAGCCCTATCCCTAACCCTAACTCTGACTGTAACCCTAACCCTAAACCTATTGAAACACTCACCATAAACCTAACCCTCATCAAACGCTAACCCTAAAACTTACCCTAACCTTAACCCTAGTGTAATCCTACTCATAAACAGGACCCTAACACTAACTCTGGCCTATCCTGAACACTAAACCTAACTCTAACCCTAAACCTAACCCTAACCCTAACCCTACCTCTAAAACTAACCCCCATTTAAACCTAACCATAAACCTCATCCTAACCCTAACTCTAACCCTAAACTAACCCTAACCCTAACTCTCATCTGAACCTTAACCCTAACTCGAACACTAACCCTCATTCTAACCCTAACCCTACCACTAACCCTCATCATAACCCTAAACCTAACCCTAACCCTCATCTTAACTGTCACCCTGACCCTAATCCTAACACCAACCCTAACCATATCCGTAACCCTAACCTAGCCCTAACCCAACCCTAAACCACAACCTTAACCTAAACCTAACTCGAACCCTTACCCTAACAATAACCCTCATTCTAAACCTAACACTAACCCTAACCCTCACCCTCATCCTAACCCTAACCCTAACACTAACCCTAACCCTCACCCTCATCCTAACCCTAACCCTAACCCTATCGTAACCCTCATCCTAAAGCTAACTCTAAGCATAACACTAAATCTAACCCTAATCGTAACCCTAACAGTAACCCTAACCATAACCATAACCCTAACCCTAACTCTAACCCTAAACCAAATGCTAACCCTAACCCTAAGCGTAACTCTAAACATAATCCTAAGGCTAACCCTAAACGTAACTGTAACCCTAACCTTAACCCTAACTCTAACCCAAACCCTAACCCTAACCTTAACTTTAACTCTGGCCTAACCCTAACCCAAACCCTAAACCTAAACCTAACGCTGGCCTAAACCTAACCCTAACCCTAACCCTAAACCTAAACCTAAACCTCATCCTAACCCTAAACCTAACCCTAACTTTAACCTAACGCTAACCCTCACTCTAACCCTAATCCTAACCAAAACGCTAACCCTAACCCTACCCTAACCCTAACACTAACCCTAGCGTAATTCTAACCATAACCCTGACCCTAACCCTAACTCCGGCCTATCCTGAACCCTAACCCAAACCCTAACTCTAACCCTAACCCTAGCCCTAACCCTAATCCTAACTCTAACCCTAACCCTATTGAAACACAAACCCTAAACCTAACCCTCACAAAAACGCTAACCCTAAAACTTACCCTAACATTAACTGTAGTATAATCTTCCCAATTAACAGGAACCTAACCCTAACTCTGGCCTATCCTGAACACTAAACCTAACCCTAACCCTAACCCTAAACTTAACACTAACCCCAAACCTCATATTAACCCTAACCCTAATCCTCAGCCTAATCCTAAACATAACCCTAAACATAACCCAAACTCTAACCCTAACCCTAACCTAATCATAACCTTAACCCTAACCCTAACCCTCATTTTAACCCTAACCCTAACCCTCATCCAAACGCTATACCTAACAATAACCCTAACCATAACCAAAACCCTAACCAAACCCTAACCTTAATGCTAACCCAAACGCTAACCTAAACCTAACCCTAACCCTAACCCTCAACCTAACCCAAAACCTAACCCTATCCCTAACCCAAAACTAACCCTAACCCTCATCCTAACCCTCAGCCTAACGCTAAACCTCATCTTATTCCTAAACCTAACCCTAACCCTAACACTCATTTTAACCTTAAACCTAACCCTAGCCCTAACCCTTATCCTAACACTAACCCTAACCATAATCTGAACCCTAACCCTAACCATAACTCTAACCCTAACCCTCAACCTAAACCTAACCCTAACCCTCATTCTAACCCTATCCCTAAGCCTAAACCTAACCCGAACCTGAACCTGAACCCTAACCCTCATTTTAACCATAACCCTAAACCTCATCCTAACCCTAAACCTAACCCTAACCTACCCCTAACCCTAACTCTAACCCTAACCCTCACCAAAACGCTAATCCTAACCCTAACCCTAACACTAACCCTAACACTAGTGTAATTCAAACCATAAATTGGACCCTAACCCTAACTCTGGCTTATCTTGAACCTTAACCCTAACCCTAAACCTAGCCCTAACCCTAACACTTACTCTATCCCTAATCCTAACCCTAACCCTAAAGCTAACCCTCACCCAAACGCTAATCCTAAAACTGAACCTAACCTAAACCCAAGTGTAATCCTACCCCAAAACAGGACCCTAACCCTACCTCTGGCCTATCCTGAACACTAAACCTAAACCTAACCATAACCCTAACCCTAATCTTAACCCTTATTTTAACCCTAAACCAAACCCTAAATATAACCCTAACCCTAAACATAACCCTCATTCTGAACCTAACCCTAATACTAACCCTAACCTTAACCCTAAACCATACCCTAAACAAACCTTAACCCTAAACCTAACCGTAACCCTAAACCTCATCCTTAACGTAACCCTAACCCTAACCCTAACCCTAACTCTAACCCTAACCCTAAACCTCATCCTTATGCTAACCCTAACTCTAACCCTAAACCTAACCCTAACCCTAACACTCATCCTAATCTTAACCCTAACCCTAGCCCTAACTCTAAACGTAGCAATCATCCTAACCCTAACCTAACTCGAACCTTAACGCTAACCCTAACCTAACCCTAACCCTAACAGTAAGCCTAAACCTCATCGTAAACCTAACAGTAACCCTCTTTTTAACCCTAACCTTAACCATAATGCTCACCCTAACCCTAACACTAACTCAAAACCTAACCCTAACCCTAACTCTGGCCTAACCCTATCCCAAACCTTAACCCTAACCCTAACCCTAACACTGGCCTAACCATAAACCTAACCATAATCCTAACCCTCACCCTAACCCTACACCTAAACCTAAATCTAACCTAACCCTAACCCTAAACCTCATCCTAATCCTATACCTAACACTAACCTTAACCTAAATCTAATGCTAACCCTAACTCTAACCCTAACCCTCACTAAAACGCTAACCATAACCCTAAACCTAACCCTAACATTAACCCTAACATAATTCTAACCATAACCCTGACCCTAACGCTAACTCTGGCCTATCCTGATCCCTAAACCTAACTCTAACCCTAACCCTAACCCTATTGAAACACTAACCCTAAACCTAACCCTTACCAGAACGCTAACCCTAAAACTTACCCTAACCTTAATTCTAGTATAATCCTACCCATTAACAGGACCCTAACTCTAACTCTTGCCTATCCTTAACACTAAACATAACCATTACCCTAACCCGAACCCAAAACCCTAACCATAAAACTAACCCTCATTTTATCCCTAACCCTAACCCTAAGTATAACACTCATCCTAACCCTAACCCTAACCCTAATTCTATCCCTAACCCAAACCCTAACCCTAACTCTAACCCTAACACTCATCCTAACCCTAACCCTAATCCTAATCCTAACCCTAACCATAACCCTAACCCTAACCCTAACCTAACCGTAACACTAAACCTGAACTTAACCCTAACCCTAACCTCATTATAAACCTAACTCTAATGCTAACCCGAACTCTGGCCTATCCCTAACCCTAACCCTAACCTAACCCTAACCTTAACCTAACCCTAACCCTAACCATTTCTCTAACCCTATCCGTAACCAAAACGCTAACCCTAATCTACCCTAACCCTGACACTAACCCTAGCGTAATTCTAACCATAACCCTGACCCTAACCCTAACTCTGACCTATCCTGTACCCTAACCCTAACTCTAACCCTAACCGTAACCCTATTGAAACCCTAACCTTAAACCTTACCCTAACCTAACCCTAACCCTAACTCTAAATCTAACCCTAAACCTCATCCATATCCAACCCTTACTCTAACCCTAACAGTAACCCTATTGAAACCCTAACCCTAAACCTTACCCTAACCTAACCCTAACCCTAACGCTAACCTAACCCTAACCCTAACACTCACCCGAACCGTAACCCTAACACTAACCCTAACCCTCATTCTAACCCTAACCTGCCAGAGCCAGCAGGGCAGAATCAAACGGTTCTTGAGTTGGGAGTGAGGATTAAAATTAATAAAATAAACACACAGCATACCGGAAATTTTTTTAAAGGTCCAGACTGGACAGCCACAGCAAAAGGCAGACTGCTGCAGCAAGCAGTGCCAGCAGCCAGTCTCAAGTCTCTGCCTGCCTCCTCTCTGCCTCCAGCCTTCTGACCACTTTATCTTTTTGAGGAGTTTCCTTTTACAAGTAAAACATCTTAGAACAATAGGTTAATTTGCACAAGGAGCCTGAGGAAGAGGTGTAAGCCTCACAAGCTATCCCACCTGTTGTCACAAACAAAAGGAGATGTACTTGCAAGTTCTCTTGTGCCATTAGTAAAGGCCTCCGAAAAGCCATCTCTCTGCCGAGATTTAAATATCAAAGCAGGCCGCTGAGTCACGGCTCCTGACATGTCCCCCTTTTTTATATTATTAAAATTGGCCATAACTTAATAGTTATGGAGCAGAAGATTGTGCCTGTCTTAGGTTGTTTTTCTCGAAAGGTATATATTTTTTATTCATGTCCCCATTTTTGGGTCAATATTTGTACATGAATTTTCATATACCCCAGAGAAAACTTACCCTTCTTTGACTACCAACCTCTGCTAGGGTGGACACTGTGATATGATCTTGTGCAGATCAGCTCAGCTTTGACACACCAAAAGGCCTTCAGGCAGATTTTAGTTGTCACTGATAGGAGCATGTCTCCTATCACAAGCCAAGTCCAAAGTAACACTCCAAAAGTGACTAGCAGGTGACTCCCTGTGCAAATTACCAAATCTGAGAAACATTTAGGGGAACCACAGTAAAAGGTTGTCGAGCAAACAGAACTATTTGAAAGCTTAACACCTCCAAACAGCAAAACAAAAGGTGAATTTACATAGGCAGTTACAGGGCCTCCCAATAGTTCCTGAGGCAAGTCTGTTTTGCTCTGTTGAAAACCAGAGCCAGATTAAAGTTTTACAGTTAGTTTTCTTTTGATTTTGTTGAGGTTTGTCCTTATTAACAAAACAGTCAAATTCAGTTTATTATATCCCACGTGTTGTCACAAACAAAAGGAGATGTACGTGCAAGTTCTCTTGTGCCATTAGTAAAGGCCTCCTAAAAGCCATCTCTGCACTGAGATTTAAATATCAAAGCAGGCCGCCTAGTCATGGCTCCCGACCCTAACCCTTACATTTACCCTAACCCTAACCCTCATTTTAACCCTAAAGCTAAACCTCATCCTAACCCTAACCCTAACTCTAACCCTAACCCTCATCCTAACCCTAACCCTAATCCTAACAGTAAACCTAGCCCTAAC
>REGO01000901.1:104821-118601 GCA_010120015.1 Rhombomys opimus
CTAACCCTAACCCTATTGAAACCCTAACCCTAAAACTAACCCTCATTACTAACCTAACTCGAACACTAACCCTAACTCTGGCCTATCCCTAATCCTAACCCTTACGCTAACCTTAACACTAACCCTAAACCTCATTTTCACACTCACCATAACGCTCACCCTAACCCTAACCCTAACCCTAACCGGAAACATAACCGTACCTCTAACCCTAACCCTAACACTTGCCTAACCCTCATCCAAACACTAAACCTAACCCTAACTCTAATCTAACCCTAACCTTAACGCTAACCCTAACCCTAACCCTAACCGGAAACCTAACACTAAACCAAACCCTATCCCTAACCCAAAACTAACCCTAACCCTCATCCTATCCCTAAACCTCATCTGAACACTAAACCTAACCCTAACCCTAAGCCTCATTTCAACCCTAACCTAACCCTCATCCTAATCCTAACCCAAACCATAATTGCAACCGTAAGCCTAACCCTAATTCTAATACTAACCCTCATCATAACCCTAACACTCATTGTAACAATATCCCTAACCCTAAACCTAACCCAACCCCTAACCCTAACCCTAAATCTAACCCTAACCCTATTGAATCACTAACCCTAAACCTAACCCTCACCAAAACACTAATCCTAAAACATTACCTAACCTTAAACCAAGTGTAATCCTACCCAAAAACAGGACCCTAACCCTACCTCTGGCCTATCCTGAACACTAAAGCTAACCCTAAACCTATACCTAACCCTAAAACTAACCCTCATTTTAAACCTAACACTAAGCCTAAACCTAACAATAACCCTAACCCTCATTCGAACCCTAACCATTACCCTAATCCTAACCCTAACCATAACTCTAACCCTAAATCTCATCCTAACTCTAAACCTAACCCTAGCCCTAACACTAACCCTAGCGTAATTCTAACCATACTCTGGACACTAACCTTAACTCTGACCTATCTTGAACTCTAACCCTAACCCTAGCCCTAACCCTAACTCTAACCCTAACACTAACCCTACTGAAACCTAACCCTCACCAAAACGCTAACCTTAAAACATACACTAACCTTAACCCTACTGTAATCCTACCCATAAACATTACCCTAACCCTAACTCTGGCCTATACTGAACACTAAAACTAACCCTAACCCTAATCCTAACCGTAACCCTAACCCTAAACCTCATTTTAACCCTAACCCTAGCCCTAAACATCATCCTAATCCTAAACCTAACCATAATCGTAACCCTAAGCCTAACCCTAACTCTAACCCTAACCCTCATCCTAACCATAACTCTCATTCTAACAATATCCCTAACCCTAACCCTAACCTGAAACCTAACCCTCATTTTAACCATAACCCAAAAGCTCATCCTAACCATAAACCTAACCCTAACCTTAACTCTAGCCTAACCTAACCCTCATCCTAACCCTAACCCTCATTCTCACCTTAACCCTAACCCGAACCCGAACCCAAACCCAAATCCTAACGCTAACCCTAACTGGTTTATCCCTAACACTAAACCTAACCCTAACTGTAACCCTGCCCTAAACCCTAAACCTAACCCTAACCCTAACCCTCATTCTAACCCTAACCCTAAATCTAACCCTAACTTTAACCCTTACCCTAACCTGAAACCTAACCCTCATTTTAACCCTAACCCTAAACCTAATCCTAACCCTAACCCTAATGTTAACACTAACCCTAACCCTCATTCTAACCCTAAACCTAACCATAACCCTCATTTTAACCCTAAACATAAATCTCATCCTAACAGTAACCCTAACACGAACCCTAACCCTAACCGTGGCCTATCCCTAAGCCTATCTATAACCCTGACCCTAACTCTGGCCTAACCCTAACCATCATCCAAACGATAAACCTAAACCTAAACCTGACCCTAAACCTAAACCTAACGCTAACCCTAACCTAACCCTACCCTTAACACTAAGCCTAACCCTAACCCTAACCGTAAACCTAACCCTAATCCTAACCCTATTCTTTACCCGAAACTAACCCTAACCCTCATCCTAACCCTAAGCCTAATCCCTAAACCTCACCCAAACCCTAAACCTAACCCTAACCCCAACCCTCATTTTAACCCGAACCCTAACCCTAGCCCTAACCCTCATCCTAATCCTAACCCTAACCATAATCGTAAACCTAAGCCTAACCCTAACCCTAACCCGAAACCTAACCCTCATTTTAACCATAACCCTAAACCTCATTCTAACCCTAAACCTAACCCTAACCCTAGCCTAACACTACTCCTAACTCTAACCCTAACCCTCAACAAAACGCTAACCCTAAACTTAAACCTAACTCTAACCCTAACCCTAACACAAACCTATTGACTCACTAACACTAAACCTAACCCTCACCAAAACACTAATCCTAAAACTTAACCTAACCTTAACCCAAGTATAATCCTAACTAAAAACAGGTTGCTAACCCCATTTCTGCCCTATCCTGAACACTAAACCTAACCATATCCCTAAACCTAAACCTAACACTAAGCCTAAACCTAAACCTAACCCTAACCCTCATCCTAACCCTAACCGTTACCCTAATCCTAACCTTAACCATAACTCTAACCCTAAATCTCATCCTAATCCTAAACCTAAACCTAAACCTAACCCTAACCCTAAACTTAACCTAACATTAACCCTAACTGTAAAACTAACGCTAACCCTAACACTAAACTTAACCGTAAGTTGACCCAAAACCTAACCCTAACCCTAAGCATGACCCTAAACATAACTCCCGCCTAAACCTAACTATAACCTTAAATCCAACCCTAAACCTAACCCTCATCAGAACCCTAACCCTAACAGTAACCCTAACCCTCATTTTAACCCTAAATGAAAATTTCATCCTAACCCTAAACCTAACACTAACACTAACCCTAACCCTAACTCTGGCCTATCCCTAATCCTAACCCTAACCCTAACCCTAACAGTAACCCCATCCCTAAACCTAACCCAAACATTAACCCTAACCCTAACCCTAACCATAAACATAACCTAACCCTAACGCTAACCCTAATCCTAAACCTAACCCTAACCCTTAACCTAACCCTAACACTAAACTTAACCTAACATTAACCCTAACCATACAAATAACCATAACCCTAACCCTAACCCTAAACCTAACCGTAAATTGACCCAAAACCTAACCCTAACCCTAAGCCTAACCCTAAACCTAACTCCTGCCTAAACGTAACTCTAACCATAACCGCAACCCTAAACCTAATCCTAACCCTAACACTCACCCTTACCCTAACCATAACCCTGAACCAAACCTCAATCCTACCCCTAACCCTCACTCTAACCGTAACTCTGATCTAATCCTAACCCTAATCCTAACCCTAACTTTAACCCTAACCCTAATCATAACCCTAAACATAACCCTAACCCTAACCCTCATTCTAACCCTAACCCTGACTCTAACCCTAACTTTAACCCTAAATCTAACCCTAACCCTAACTTAAACCTAAACCCTAACCCTCATCCTAACGCTAACCCTAACTCTAACCCTCATTCTAACCCTAACCCTAAAAATAACCCTAACTTTAACGCTAACCTTGTCCTGAAACTTAACCCTCATTTTAACCCTAACTGTAACCTCATCCTAACCCTAACCCTAGCCCTGACCCTAAACTAAACCAAACCCTCATCTGAACTCTAAACCTAACACTAACACTAACCCTAACCCTCATTTTAAACCTAACCTAAACCTCATCCTAACCCTAACCCTAACCCTAACCATAACCCTGGCCTATCCCAAAACCTAACCCTTACCCTAACCCTAAACCTAACCCTAACCTAACCCTCATTCAAACACTAAACCAAAGGCTAACGCTAACCCTGACCCTGACCCTAAACCCTAACCCCAACCTTCTAACCCTAACCCTGGATTAACCCTAACCCTAACCCTAACCCTAACCCTAACACTAACCCTAACCCTAAACTAACCCTAACCTTGACGCTAACCTTAACCCTAACCTAAGCCTAATCCTAACCCTAACTGTAAAACTCATCCTAACGCTAACCCTAACTCTAACCATAACCCTCATTATAAACCTAACTCAAATGCTAAACCTAACTCTGGCCTAACTCTGAAACAAACACTAACCCTAACACTAACCCTAACCCTAACACTAACCCAACCCTAAACCAAACCAGAAAACTAACCATATCCCTAATCTTAACCCTAACCCTAACCCTAAACCTAAACATAACCCTAACCTTAACCCTAACCCTAACTCTCATTTTAACCCTATCCCTAACCCTCAAACTAAACCTAACTGTAACCCTAATCCTAACCCTACCTGTGGCCTAACCTTAACCCTCATCCAAATGCTAACCTAACCCTAACCCTAACATTAACCCTAAACCTAACCCTAAACCTAACCCTCATTCTAACCCTAACCCTGACTCTAACCCTAACTTTAACCCTAAATCTAACCTTAACCCTAACTTAAACCTAAACCTAACCCTAATCAGAACCCTATCCCTAACAGTAACCCTAACCTTCCTTCTAACCCTAACCCTAACCCTCATTTTAACCCTAAGCCTAAACTTCATCCTAAACCTAAACCTAAACCTAACACTAACCCTAACCCTAACCCTAACCCTGGCCTATCCCTAATCCTAACCCTAACCCTAACAGTAATCCTAACTGTAAACCTAACCCTAACACTATCCCTAACCATAACCCTTACCGTAACTCTAAACCTAACCCTAAACCTAATGCTATCCCTAACTCTAAGCCTAACCCTAAACCTCATCCTAACCCTTAACCTAACCCTAACCCTCGTCCTAACCCAAAACCTAACCCTAACCCTTGGCCCTAATTTTAACCCTAGCCCTAACCCTAACCCTAATCAAACCCTAACGCTAACCCTCATTCTAACCCTAACCCTAACCCTCATTTTAACCCTAAACCTAAAACTCATCCTAACCCTAACCCTAACACTAACCTTAACCCTAACCCTGACTCTGGCTTATCGCAAACCCTATCCCTAACCCTAACCCTAACACTAAACCTAACCCTAACCATAAACCTAACCCTAAACCTGACCCTAAAATTAACCCTCACTTTACCCTAACCCTAACCCGAACACCCAAACCCTAACCCTAACCCTAACTTTAACCCTAACCCTAAATCTAAACATAACACTCTAACCCTAACTCTGATCTAATCCTAACCCTAATCCTAACCCTAACTTTAACCCTAACCTAATCCTAACCCTAAACCTAAACCTTAATCCTAATTTTAACCCTAAACCTAATCATAATCCTAACCCTAAACCTAACCCTAAACCAAACTCTAACCTTAACCCTCAACCTAACCATAAACTTAAACCTAACCCTCATTCTAACCCTAACCATAACCCTAACGCTGACCATAAACCTAACCCGAAACCGAACCCGAAACTCATTTTAACCCTACCCCAACCCTAAATCTAACCCTAACCCCAACCTAACCCTAACACTAACCCAAACTCTAACCCTAACCCTAACCAAAACGCTAAACCTAACCCTAACCCTAACTCTAATCCTAACCCTCACCAAAATGCTAACCCTAACCGTAACCCTAACCCAAACACTAACCCTAACCCTAACCCTAACTCTTGCCTAACCCGGACCCTAACCCTAACTCTGGCCTATCCTGAACCCTAACCCTAACCCTATCCCTATCCAATACCTAACCCTAACTGAAATCCTAAAACTAACCGTAACCATAAGCCTCATTCTAACACTAACCCTAAAAATAACCCTAACTTTAACGCTAACCTTGTCCTGAAACTTAACCCTCATTTTAACCCTAAACATAAACCTCATCCTAACCCTAACCCTAGCCATGACCCTAAACTAACACAAACCCTCATCTGAACCCTAAACCTAACACTAAACCTAACCCTAACCCTCATTTTAAACCTAAACCTATACCTCATCCTAACCCTAATCCTAACCCTAACCGTAACCCTAACCCTAACCCTGGCCTATCCCAAAACCTAACACTTACCCTAACCCTAAACCTAACCCTAACCTAAACTTAACCGTAAATTGATCCAAAACCTATCCCTAACCCTAAGCCTACCCCTAAACCTAACTCTCACCTAAATCTAACTATAACCTTAACCCTAACCCTAAACCTAATCCTAACCCTAACACTAACCCTTACCCTAACCATAAACCTGACCCAAACCTCACCCTACCCCTAACACTCATTCTAACCCTAACCCTAACCTAACCCTAACCCTCATCCAAACTGTAACCCTAACAATAAACCTAACCCTCATCCTAACCCTAACCCTAACCCTAACCCTCATTCTAACCCTTAACCTAACCCAACCCTAACCCTAACCCTAACCCGAACTCGAACCCTAACCCTCATTTTAACCCTAACCCTAAACCTAACCCTAACTCTAACCTAACCCTAACCTTATTCAATCCCTAACCCTAAGCCTAACCAAAATCTTAAACCTAACCCTAACCATAACCATCATTCTAACCCTAACCCTAAAAATAACCCTAACTTTAACGCAAACCCTGTCCTGAACCTAACGCTCATTTTAACCCAAACCGTAAACCTCATCCTAACCCTAACCCTAACCCTGACCCTAAACTAACCCAAACCCTTATCTGAACCCTAAACATAAAACTAACCCTAACCCTCATTTTAAACCTAAACTAAACCTCTCCTAACCCTAATCCAAACCCTAACCCTAAACTAACCCTAACCCTAACCCTGGCCTATCCCAAAACCTAACCCTGGCCTATCCCAAAACCTAACCCTTACCTTAACCCTAAACATAATCCTAACCTAACCCTCATCCAAACGCTAAACCTAACGCTAACCATAAACCTAACCCTAACCCTGAACCTAACCCAAAACCCTAAGCCTAACCCCAACCTTCTAACCCTAACTCTGGCCTAACCCTAAAACAAACACTAACCCTAACCCTAAACCTAACTCTAACACTAACCCAACCCTAACCCAAACCTGAAACCTAACCCTATCCTTAATCCTAACCCTTACCCTAAACCTAAGCATAACCCTAAGCTTAAGCCTAACCTTAAACCTCATTTTAACCCTAACCCTCAAACAAATCACAAACGTAACCCTAACCCTAACCCAAACCCTAACCCTAACCCTACCACTGGCCTAACCTTAACCCTCATCCAAATGCTAAACCTAACTCTAACCCTAACATTAACCCTAACCCTGACCCTAACCTAACCCTAACCTTAACGCTAACCCTAACTATAACCTAACCCTAACCATAATCTTAACCCTAACCCTAAACCTAACCCTAACCCTTACTCTAACCCTAACCCTAAACTAACACTATCCCTAAACATAACCCTAAAAATTGACCCAAAATCTAAACCTAACGCTAAACCTAACCCTAAACCTAACCTACTCTAACACTAACCCAAACTCTATCCCTAACCCTAACCAAAACGCTAACCCTAACCAAAACGCTAACCCTAACCATAACCCTAACCCTAACACTAACCCTAGCATAATTCTAACCATAGCACTGACCCTAACCCTAACTCTGTCCTATCCTGAATCCTAACCCTAACCCTAAACCTAAAACGAAACCTAACCCTAACCCTAGCCCTAACCCTAAAGCTAACCTAAGCATAACGCTAACCCTCATTCTAACTGTAACCCTAACCCTAACCCTCATTTTAACCCTAAAAGTAAACCTCATCCTAACCCTAACCCTAACACTAACCCTAACCATGACCCTGGCCTATCCCTAACCCCATTCCTAACCCTAACCCTAACAATAAACCTAAACCTAACCATAAACCTAACCCTAACCCTAACCCTAAAATTAACCCTCATTTTACCCTAACCCTAACCCTAAACCCAACCCGAACCCTAAACCTAACCCTAACACTAACCCTAACAAAAGCCTAACCCTAACCCTTACTTTAACCTAACCCTAACTATAAAACTAACCCTCATCCTAACCCTAAACCTAAAATTAACCCTCATTTTACCCTAACCCTAACCTTAACCCTAACTCCAACCAAACCTAAGCTAACCTTAACACTAACCCTAACTCTAGCCATAATCAAAAACCTAACCCTAACCCTAACACTAACACTAAACCTAACCCTAACCCTTGCCTAACCTTAACCCTAACCCTAACCCTAACCCTAACCCTAACCCTAATCCTAACCCTACCCTCATTTTAACAGTAACCCTAACCCTTAACCTAAACCTATCCTCATCCTAAACCTAACCCTAACCCTAACTCTAACCCTAACCCTCATCCTAACCCTAACGCTAACACTAACTCTAACCCTAACCCTCATCCTAACCATAATCCTAACCCTAACCCTATTGAAACACTAACGCTAAACCTAACCCTCACCAAAACGCTAACCCTAAAACTTACCCTAACCTTAATCCTTATGTAATTCTACCCAAAAACAGGAACCTAACCCTAACTCTGGCCTATCCTGAACACTAACCCTAACTCTAACCCTAACCCTAAAACTAACCCTCATTTACCCCTAAACCTAAAACTAACCCTAACCTAACCCTAACCCTAACCCTAACCCTCATCTGTAACCTAACCCTCACCATGACCCTAACCCTCATTTTAACCCTAAACCAAAACCTCATACTAACCTTAACCCTAACCCTAACACTAACCCTAACCCTAACCTTAACTCTGACCTAACCCTAACCCTCATCCAAACGCTATACATAACCCTAAACCTAACCCTAACCCAAACCATATCCCTAACCCTAAGCCTAACCTAACCCTAACCTTAAGGCTAACCCTAACCCTAACTGTAAACCTAACCCTAAATCTAACCCTATCCCTAACCCAAAACTAACCCTAAATATCATCCTAACCCTAAGGCTAACCCTAAACCTCATCCTAACCCTAACTCTAACCCTCATTTTAACTCTAACCCTAACCCTAGCCCTAATTATCATCCTAACACTAACTCTAACCATAATCCTAACCCTAACCCTAACCGTAACTCTAACACTAACAGTCACCAAAACGCTAAAGCTAACCCTAACCCTAACCCTAACAGTAACCCTAACGTAATTCTAACCATGCTCCGGACCCTAACATTAACTCTGGCCTATCCTGAACCCTAACCCTAACCCTAGCCCTAACCCTAACCCTAAATCTAAAACTAACCCTAATGAAACACTAACCCTAAACCTAATCCTCACCAAAACGCTAACCCTAAAAGTTACACTAACCTTAACCCTAGTGTAATCCTTCACATATACAGGATCCTAACCCTAACTCTAGCCTACACTGAACACTAAAACTAACCTAACCCTAATCCTAACCCTAACCCTCATTTTAACCCTAACCCTAATCTTAACACTAACCCTAGCCCTAACTCTAACCCTAACCCCCATCCTAACCCTAATTCTAACCATACTCCTAACCCTAAACCTAACTCTAACCCTAACCCTCATTCTAACCCTATCCCTAACCCTAACACTAACCCTAACCCGGACTGAACCCTAACACTCATTTTAACCATAAGTCTAAACCTCATCCTAACACTAAACCTAACCCTAGCGTAATCCTACCCATAAACAGGACCCTAAACCTAACTCTGGCCTATCCTGAACACTAACCCTAAACCTAATTCTAACCCTAACCCTAACCCTCATTCTAAAGCTAACTCTAAACATAACCCTAACTCTAACCCTAACCCTAACCCTAATCGTAACCCTAACCCTAACCCTACATTTAACCCTAACCCTCACCAAAAGGCTAACCCTAACCCTAACCCTAACCCTAATCCTAAATCTAACCCAAACCCTGGCCCTAAGCCTAACCCTAACTCTAACCCTAACCCTAACCCTATTGAAACACTAACCCTAAACCTAACCCTCACCAAAACGCTAACCCTAAAACTTACACTAAACATAACCCTGCTGTAATCCTACCCATAAACAGGACCATAACCATAACTCTGGCCTATCCTGAACACTAAACCTAACCCTTCGCCTAATCCTACCCCTAACCCTAACCATAACCCTAATCCTAACCCTCATTTTAACCCAAACCCTAACCCTAATCCTAAACCTAACCCTAATCCTAACACTAAACCTAACGCTAACCCTAACTCTAACGCTAACCCTAATCCTAAACCTAACACCAACCCTCATCGTAAACCTATCCCTAACCCTAATCTTAACCCTAACCGTAGCCCTCTTACCCTAATCCTCATCCTAACCCTAACCTAACCCTAACCTTAACGCTAACCCTAACCCTAACCCTAAGCCTAAACCTCATCCTAAACGTAACCCTAAACCTAATCCTCATTTTAACACTAACCCTAAACCTAACTCTCTCCCTAACCCTAACCAT
This sequence comes from Rhombomys opimus, assembly GCA_010120015.1. Lineage (NCBI taxonomy): Eukaryota > Metazoa > Chordata > Mammalia > Rodentia > Muridae > Rhombomys > Rhombomys opimus. The sequence continues at coordinate 115,210 of REGO01000901.1, forward strand.
AACCTTAACCCTAACCCAAGCCCTAACCCTAACCCTAAACCTAACACTGGCCTAACCCTAACCCAAATCCTAAACCTAACCTTAACCGTAACTATGGCCTAACCCTAACCCTAACCCTAAACCTAAACCTAACCTAAACCTAACACTAACTCTGACCCTAAGCCTGACCCTAACCCAAATAATAACCCTAAACCTAACCCTAACCCTAACGTAACCCTAACCCTAACTCTAACCGTAACCCTCACCAAAACGCTAACCCTAACCTTAACCCTAACTCTAACACTAACCCTGGCGTAATTGTAAACACAACCCGGACCCTAACAATAACAATAAGTCTGGCCTATCTTGAACCATAACCCTAACCCTAAACCTAACCCTAACTCTAACCCTAACCCTCATCCTAACCCTAACCCTAATACTAACAATAAACCTAGGCCTAACCCTAAACCTTATTCTGACCCTAACCATAAACCTAATCCTAACCCTAACCCTATTCCTATCCCTAACTCTAACCCTAACCCTCATCCTAACTGTAACCCTAATCCTAATCCTAAACCTAAACCTAACCCTAACCCTAATGCTCATTATAAACATAACTCTACAGTTAACCATAACGCTGGCCTATCCCTAACCCTAACTCTAAACCTAACCCGAACAATAACCATAACCCGAACCGAAACCATAACACTAACCCTAACCCTAACTTAACCCTCATTTTAACCCTAACCCTAACCCTCACCATAACCCAAACCAAAACCCTAACCTTAACCTAAACCATAACCCTAACCTAACCCTAAATTTAAAGCTAACCATAACCCTAAAGGTAACCGTAAAACTATCCCTAAACCTAACCCTATACCTAACCCTAAGCCTACCCCTAAACCCCATCCTAATCCTAAACCTAACCCTAACCCGCATTTAACCCTAACCCTAAACATAGCCCTAAGCCTCATTATAACACTAACCCTAACCAAAATTCTAACCCTAACCCTAACTCTAATCCTAACCCTAACACTAAACCTCATTCTAAAACTACCCCTCACCCTAACCCGAAACCAAACCCAAACCCTTACCCTCTTTTAACCATAACCCTAAACCTCATCCTAAACCTAAACATAACCCCAATCCTAACCCTAACCGTAACCCTAACCGTAAACCTAACCCTAACCTAATCCTAACCCTAACCCTACACCTCAACCTTATCCTAACCCAAACTCTAACCCTAACCCTAACAATAACACTAACCTGACCAAAACCCTAAACCTACCCCTAAACCTCATCCTTATGCTAACCCTAACTGTAACCCTAACCCTAACCGTAAATCTAACTGTAAAACTCATTCTAAACCTAACCCTAACTCTAATCTTAAATCTAACCCTAGCCCTACCTCTAACCCTAACCTTAACGCTAACCCTAACCTAACCCTAACACTAACCATAACCCTAACCCTAACCCTCATTTTAACCATACCCTAAACCTCATCCTAACTCTAACCTAACCCTAACCCTAACTCTAACCCTAACCCTCACCAAAATGCTAACCCTAACCCTAACCCTAATACTAACCCTAGCGTAATTCTAACCATAACCTGAACCCTAACAATAACTCTGGCCTATCTTGAACCCTAACCCTACTGCTAACCCTAACCCTAACTCTAAATCTAACCCTCATCCTAACCCTAACCCTAATCCTAACACTCAAACTAGCCCTAACATTAACCCTAACTCTGACCCTAACCCTAATCCTAACCCTAAATCTAACCCTAACCCTCATCCTAACACTAACCCTAATCCTAATACTAACCCTAACATAACAGTAACCCAAACCCTAATCCTAACCCTAAACTTCATTATACACCTAACTCTAACGCTAACCATAACTCTGGCCTATCCCTAACCCTAACACTAACACTAACCCTAACCCTAACCGTAACCCTAACCCTAACAAAATCCGTAACACTAACCATAAACCTAACCTAACCACAACCATAACGCTAACCATAACCCTAACTGTAACCATAAACCTAACCCTAAACCTCATCCTAACCCTAAACCTAACCCTAAGCCTAAACCTAAACCTCATCCTAACCCTAAACCTAACCCTAAACCTAACCCTAGACCTAACCCTCATTCTAACCCTAACCCTAACCAAAATCCTAACACTAACACTAACCCTCATTCTAACCCTAACCCGAACCCGAACCTGAACCCGAACCAAAACCCTAACCCTCATTTTAACCATAACCCTTAACCTCATCCGAACTCTATACCTAATCCTAACCCAAACCTAAGTCTAAACCTAACTCTAAACCTAACCCTCATTTTAACACTAACAATAATCCTCACCCTCACCCTGACCATAACCCTAACCCTAACTCTAACCCTAACCCTAACCCTATTGAAACACAAAATCTAAACCTAACCATCACCAAAACGCTAGCCCTAAAACTTACCCTAACCTTAACTCTAGTATAATCCTCCCCATTAACAAGACCCTAACCCTAACTCTTGGCCTATCCTGAACACTAAACCTAACCCTAACCCTAACCTTAACCCTAACCCCAAACCTCATTTTAACCCTAACCCTAATCCTCAGCCAAATCCTAAACATAACCCTAAACCTAACCCAAACTCTAACCCTAACCTAATCTTAACCTTAACCCTACCCCTAACCCTCATTTTAACCCTAACCCTAACTCTCATCCAAACGCGATACCTAACAATAACCCTAACCATAACCAAAACCCTAACCAAACCCTAACCTTAACGCTAACCCAAATGCTAACCTAAACCTAACCTTAACCCTAAACCTCAACCTATCCCAAAACCTAACCCTATCCCTAACCTAAAACTAACCGTAACATTCATCCTAACCCTAAGCCTAACCCTAAACCTCATCCTATCCCTAAACCTAACCGTAACCCTAACACTCATTTTAACCTTAAACCTAACCCTAGCCCTAACCCTTATCCTAAAACTAACCCTAACCATAATCCTAAACCTAACCCTAACCCTCATTCTAACCCTATCCCTAAGCCTAACCCAACCCGAACTCGAAGACGAACCCTAACCCTCATTTTAACCATAACCCTAAACCTCATCCTAACCCTAAACCTAACCCTAACCCTAACTCTAACCCTAAACCTCACCAAAACGCTAACCCTAACCCTAACCCTAACACTAACCCTAACACTACCGTAATTCTAACCATAACTCGGACCCTAAACCTAACTCTGGCTTATCTTGAACCTTAACCCTAAACCTAACCCTAGCCCTAGCCCTAATGCTAACACTTACTCTATCCCTAATCCTAACCCTAACCCTAAACCTAACCCTCACCCAAACGCCAATCCTAAAACTTAACCTAACCTTAACCCAAGAGTATGCCAAACC
>REGO01000901.1:139373-150254 GCA_010120015.1 Rhombomys opimus
TACCTCTAACCCTAACCCTAACACTAACCCTCATCCTAACCCTAACCCTAACCCTAGCCCTAGCCCTCATTCTAAACCTAACTCTAACCAGAAACCTAACTCTAATCATTACCCTAACCCTAAACCTCATCATAAACCTAACCCTAAACCTAAGGCTAACCCTAAACCTACCGCTAGGCTTAGCCCTCATTCTAACCCTAACTGTAATCCTAACCCTAACTCTAACTCTACCCTAACTCTAACCCTCATCCTAACCCTAACCCTAAAACAAACCCTAACTCTAACCCTACCTTTAAACCTAACCCTAAGCCTAACCTTAAACCTAAACTTATCCCTAACCATAACCCTAACCCTAAACCTATGCCTAAAACTAACACTAAACCTAACATTAACCCTAACCCTAACACTAAACCTAACCCTCATTCTAACCCTAAACTTAACCCTAAAGCTAAACCTAACGAAATGCTAACCCTAACCCTAACCCTAAACCTAACAGTAACCCTAACTCTCATCCTAATCCTAACCCTAACCCTAACCCAAACCTTATCCCTAGCCCTCATTCTAACCCTAACAATAACCCTAAACATAACTCTAACTGTAACCCTAACCCCCATCCTTACCCTAACACTAACCCTAACCATAACTCTAACCCCAAACGCAATCCTTACACTAACCCTCATTCTAAAGCTAACTCTAAACATACCCCTAACTCTAACGCTAACCCAAACACTAACACTAACCCTAATCTTAACCTTAACCCTAACCCTAATCCTAACCCTCATGGTAACCCTAACCCTAACCCTAACTTTAACCCTAACGCTAACCCTACCCCTAACCCTAACCCTAAACCTAACCCTAACCCTAAATCTAACCCCAAATCTAACCCTAACCTTCATCCTAACCCTAACCATAACCTAGGCCTTAGCGCTAATTTTAACCCTAACTGTAACCCTAAACCTAACTGTAACCCTAACCCTAACCCTCATTTTAAAGCTAACTCTAACCATAACCCTAACTATAACCCTAACCCTAACACTAAAGGTAAACCTAAACCTCATCCTAACTGTAAACCTAACCCTAACTCTAACTCTCATTCTAAAGCTAAATCTAACCCTAACCCTAACCCTAAACCTAACTCTATCCCTAACCCTAACCCTAACCCTCATTCTAAAGCTAACTCTAAGCATAACCCTAACTCTAAACCTAACCCTAACAGTAAAGGTAACCGTAACCCTCATCCTAACTGTAAACCTAACCCTAAACCTAACTCTAAAACTCATTCTAAAGCTAACTCTAACCATAACCGTAACCCTAACCCTAACTCTAAACATAAGCTAACACTAAACCTAACCCTAAACCTAACACTAACCCTAACCCTAACACTAACCCTAACCCTAACCCTAACCATCATTCTAAAGCTAACTCGAACCATAACCCTAATTCTAACCCTAACCCTAACACTAAAGGTAACCCTATCCCTCAACCAAACTGTAAACCTAACCCTAACCCTAATTCTCAACCTCATTCTAAAGCTAACTCTAACCATAACCCTAACCCTAACCCTAAATCTAATGCTATCCCTAACCCTAAACCTACCCCTAAACCTAATGCTAACCAAAACCCCAATTCTAACCATAACCCTATTCCTCATCCTAACACTAACCAAAACCCTAATTCTAACCATAACCCTATTCCTCATCCTAACACTAAACCTAAACATAAACCTAAACCTAAAACTAACACTAAACCTAAAGTTAACCATAACCCTAACATTAAACCTAACCCTCCATCTAACCCTAACTGTAACTCTAACACTAACTCTAACCCAAACCTAACCGTAACCCTAAACCTAAACCTAACCTAAACCCTAACTCTACCCTAACAGTAACCCTAACCGTCATCCTAATCCTAATGCTAACCCTAAAACTAACCCTAAGCCTAGTCCTAAATCTAACCCTAACCCTAAACCTAACCCTAACCCTAACCCTATCCCTAGCCCTCATTCTAACACTAACAATAACACTAAACATAACTCTAACCCAAACCCTAACCTCCATCCCTACCCTAACCCTAACCCTAACCCTAACCTTAACCCTAACACTAACCCTCATTCTAAAGCTAACTCTAAACATACCCCTAACTCTAACGCTAACCCTAACCTTAACCCTAACCCTCACCATAACCCTAAACCTAACCCTAACCCTAACACTAAATTTATCCTTAAAGCTAACCCTACCCTTAACCCAAACTCTAACCCTAAACCTAACCGAAATAGTAACCATAAACCTAACACTAAACCTAACCTTAACCCTAACCCTACCACTAACCCTAACCCTAACCCTAAACCTAAACCTCATTCTATCCCTAACTCTAACCCTAACCCTATCCCTCATTCTAAAGTTAACACTAAACATAACCCCAACTCTAAACCTAACCCTAACTGTAACCCTAACCCTCATCCTATCCCTAACCCTAACCCTCATCCTAACCCTAACCCTAACACTAACTTTAAACATAACGCTAACCCTAACCGAAACCCTAACTCTAACCCTAAACCTAAACCTAATAGTAACCCTAACCCTAACACTAAACCTAACTCTAACCATAACCTTAAGCATAAACCTAACCCTCATTCTAAACATAAATCTAACCCTAAACCTAACTTTAATCCTAACCCTAACCCTACCCTTAAACCTCAACCTAACCCTAAGCCTAAAACTGATGTTAACCCTAACCATAAACCTAACCCTCATTCTAAACCTAACCCTAACCCTCATCCTAACCCTCATATTAACCTTAACCTTAACACTAAGCCTCATTTTAACCCTAACCCTAATCCTAATCCTAACTCTCATCCTAAACCTAAGCCTAAACCGAAACTTAACGCTCATCCTAACCCTAACCCTAACTATATCCCTCATCCTAACCCTAAACCTAGCCCTAAACCTAACCCTCATCATAATCCTAACCCTAACCCTAGACCTAACCCTATGCCTAAACCTGACCATAACTCTAACCCTAACCCTAACCCTAACCCTCACCATAACCCTAAACCTAACCCTAACCCTAACCCAAACCCTAACACTAAAGATATCCCTAACCCTAACCCTAGCCACAGACCTCATTCTAAACCGAACTCTTACCCGAAACCTAACTCTAACCCTAAACCTAACCCTAAACCAAATGCTAACCATAACCCTCACCCTAGCCCTCGCCCTCATTCTAACCCTAACTGTAATCCTAACCCTAACTCTAACTCTACCCTAACTCTAAACCTCACTCTAACCCTAACCCTAACCCTAACCCTAACCCTAACCCTAAACCTAAACTTATCCCTAACACTAAACCTAACCCTAAACCTAAACCTAAAACTAACACTAAACCTAACGTTAACCCTAACCCTAACACTACACCTAACCCTCCTTCTAACCCTAACTGTAACTCTAACACTAACTCTAACCCAAACCTAATCATAACCCTAACCCTAAACCTATAACTTATTCTAACCCTGACTATAACTCTAAACCTAATCCTAACCCTAACCCTCATCCAAACCCTAAACTTAACCCTAACCTTAAACCTAACACAAACCCTAACCCTAACCCTAACAGCAACCCTAACTCTCATCCTATTCCTAACCAAACGCTAACCCTAACCCTAGTCCTAAACGTAACCCTAAACCTAAGCCTAATCCTATCCCTAGCCCTCATTCTAACACTAACAATAACCCTAAACATAATTCTAATCCTAACCCTAACCCCCATTCCTACCCTAACCTTAACCCTAACCGTAACCATAATTCTAAGCCTAACCCTAACACTAACACTAACCCTCAATCTAAAGCTATCTCTAAACATACCCCTAACTCTAACGTTAACCCTAACACTACCACTAACCCTAAACTTAACCTTAACCCTAAACCTAAACCTAACCCTCATGGTAACCCTAACCCTAAACCTAACCCTAACTTTAACCCTAACGCTAACCCTACTCCTAACCCCAACTGTAGCCCTAAAACTAACCTTAATAGTAACCCTAAACCTAACACTAAACCTAACCCTAATCCTAACCTCTACCACTAACTCTAACCCTAGCCCTAAACCTAACCCTCATTCTAACCCTAACTCTAACCCTAACCCTAAACCTAACCCTAAATCTAACACCTAACCCTCATCCTAAACCTAACCCTCATCCTAACCCTAACCCTAACCCTAGCCCTAGCCCTCATTCTAAACCTAACTCTAACCAGAAACCTAACTCTAACCATAACCCTAACCCTAAACCTTCATTCTAACCCTAACCATAACCTAGGCCTTAGCGCTAATTTTAACCCTAACTGTAACCATAAACCTAACTGTAACCCTAACCTAACCCTCATTCTAAAGCTATCTCTAACCATAACCCTAAACATAACCCTAACCCTAACACTAAAGGTAACCCTAACCCTCATCCGAACTGTAAACGTAACCCTAACCCTAACTCTAACCCTCATTCTAAAGCTAACTCTAACCCTAACCCTAACCCTAACTCTAACCCCAAGCCTAACGCTAACCCTTACCTTAACCCTAAACCTAACGCTATCCCTAAACCTAACACTAAACCTAATGCTAACCCTAACCCTAACTCTAAACCTAACCGTATTCCTCATCCTAACCCTAACCCTTACCCTAACACTAATCCTTATCCAAAACATAACCCTAACCGTAACCCTCATTCTAAAGCTAACTCTAACCAAAACCCTAACCCTAACTGTAACCCTAACCCTCCACCTATCCCCAACCATAACCATAATGCAAACCCTAACCCTAAACATAACCCTAACCCTGACGCTAACCCTAACCCTAGCCATAGCCATTATTCTAACCCTATCTCTAACCCTAACCCTAATTCTAACCCTAACCTTAACCGTAACCCTAACCCTCATTCTAACCCTAACTCTAACCCTAACCCTCATTCTAAAGCTAACTCTAAACATAACCCTAACTCTAAACCTAACCCTAACTCTAACCCTAACCCTAATCCTAACCCTCATCCTAACCCTAACCCTAACCCACATCCTACCCTAACCCTAACACTAACCCTAACTCTAACTCTAACCCTCATCCTAACACTAACCCTAACCCTACCACTAAACATAACCCTAACCCTAATGCTAAACCTATCCCTAACCAAACCCTAAACCTAGCCCTTGCCCTCATTCTAACCCTAACTCTAATGGTAACCCTAACCCTAATCGTAACCCTAACCCTAACCCTAAACCTAACGCTCATTCTAAAGCTAACTCTAACCATAACTGTAACTCTATACCTAACCCTAACCCTAAACTTAACCCTAAAGCTAACCCTAAACCTAACTCTAACCCTAAACCTACTGTTAACCCTAACCCTAACACTAATCTTAACCCTCATTCTAACCCTTATTCTAACCCTAACCCTAATCCTAACCCTAAAAAGAAAACCTAACACTAACCCTCATCCTAAATCTAACAGTAACCCTAACCATAACCATAACCCTCATCATCATCCTAACACTAAACTTAACCCTAATCCTAACCCTAACCCTCATCCTAAAGCTAACTCTAAGCATAACGCTAACTCTAAACCTAATCATAACCCTAACACTAACCCTAACCCTAACCATAACCATAACTCTAACCCTAAACCAAATGCTAACCCTATCCCTAACTCTAAACCTAAACCTAAGGCTAACCCTAATCCTAATTGTAACCCTAACCCTAACCATAAGCCTAACCCTCATCCTAACTGTAACCATAAACCTAACCCTAACTCTAACCTTACCCTAACCCTTACCCAAAACCTAACCCTAGCTCTAGCCCTCATTCTAACCCTAACTCTAAACCTAACCCTAAATCTAACCCTAACCCTAAGCCTAACCCTCATCATAACTCTGACTCTAACTCTAACCTTCACCCTAACCCTCACCCTGACCATAACTCTAACCCTAACCCTAAACTTAACCCTAAACCTAACCCTGACCCTCATTCTAACCCTAAATCTGATGCTAACCCTGACGCTCATTTTACCCTACCCCTAACACTAACCCTAACTCTAACCCTAACCCTAAACTTAACCATAACCCTAACCCTCATTCTAAAGCTAACTCTAAACATAACCCTAACTCTAACCCTAACCCTAACACTAACCCTAACCCTAATCCTAACCCTCATCCTAATCCTAAATCTAACCCTAACCCTCATCCTACCCTAACCCTAACACTAAACGTAACTCTAACAGTAAAACTCATCCTAACCATAACCCTAAACCTAAGCTCATTCTAACCCTAACTCTAACTCTAACCCTAACCCTAAGCCTAAATCTAACCTTAAATGTCAACCTAAACCTAACGCTAACACTAAGTTAACCCTAACCACAAACCTAGCCGTAGCCTTCATTTTAACCCTAACTGTAACCCTAAACCTAAATCTAACCCTAACCCTAATCCTCATTCTAAAGCTAATTCTAAACATAACCTGAACCCTAACCATAACCCTAACTGTAACCTTAACCCTAACCCTAACACTAACCCTAACTCTAACACTAACCCTAAACTTAACCCTAACTCTAAGCCTAACCCTCATTCTAAACCTAACACTAACCCTAACCATAACCCTCATTCTAAAGCTAACTCTAACCATAACCCTAACTTTAACACTAACCCTAACCCTAATCCTAACCCTCATCCTAACCCTAACCCTAAACCTCATCCTACCCTAACCCTACCACTAAACCTAAATCTAATCCTAACTCTCATCCTAATCTTAACCCTAACTTTAAACTTAACGCTAACACTAAACGTAACCATAACCCTAATGCTAACCCTAACCCTAACCCTAAACATAACCCTAACCCTCATTCTGAAGTTAATTCTAACCATAACCCTAACTCTAACCCTAACACTAACCCTAACTCTAACCCTAACCTCATCCTAACCATAACTATAACCCTAAACCTAACCCTCATTCTAACCCTAACTCTAACCTAACCCTAACCCTCATCCTACCGTAACACTAACTCTAACACTAACCCTCATCCTAATCCTCATCCTAACCCTAACCCTATCCCTTATCCTATCATCCTCACCCTAACCGTAACCCTAACTGTCATTCTAAACCTAACTCTAACCCTAACCCAAACCTGAACACTAAATCTAACCATAACCCTCATCCTAATCCTAACCCTAACCCTAAACCTAACCCTCATTCTAACCCTATCTCTACGTCTAACCCTAACCCTAATCCTAAATCTAATCTAAAATCTCAACCTAACCTTAACCCTAGCCTTTGCCCTCATTTTAACCCTAACTCTAACCCTTAAACTAACTCTAACCCTAACCCTAAACCTCATTCTAACCCTAACTCTAACCCTAACACTAACCCTCATCTAAATGCTAACCCTAATCGTAACCCCAAAGCTAACCCTGAAACTAAACCTAACCCTACCTAACCCTAACCCTCATCCTAACTGTAACCCTAACCATGACCCTAACTCTAACTTTAACCTTACCCTAACCCTAAACCTAACCCTAGCCCTAGCCCTCATTCTAACCCTAACTCTAACCCTAACCCTAACCCTAACTCTAACCCGAACACTAACCCTAAGCCTAAGCCTAACCCTAAACCTAACCCCCACACTAACCCTAACCCTAAATCTAATCCTAACCCTAAACTTAACCCTAAACCTAACCCTGACCCTCATTCTAAATATAACTCTAACCATAACCCTAACCCTCATTGTAAAGCTAACTCTAAACATAACTCTAACTCTAACCCTAAGCCTAACTCTAACCCTAACCCTAACCCTAATCCTAACCCTCATCCTAACCCTAACCCTCATCCTACCCTAACCCTAACCCTCATCCTACCCTAACCCTAACACTAACCCTAACCCTAAGCCTAAATCTAACCCTAAACCTCAACCTAATCCTAACCCCAAACTTAGCCCTCATTTTAACCCTAACTCTAACCCGTAACCTAACTCTAACACTGCCCCTAAGCCTCATTCTAACCCTAACTCTAACCCTAACACTAACCCTCATCAAAATGCTACGCATAATCCTAACCCAACGCTAACCCTAAAACTAAACCTAACTCTACCTAACCCTAACTCTAACCATAAACCTAGTCCTCATCCTAACTGTAACCCTAACCCTAACTCTAACCTTACCTTAACCCTAACCCTAACCCTCATCCGAACTGTAACGCTAACCCTATCCCTAACTCTAAACTTACCCTAACCATAACCCTAACCATAGCCCTAGCCCTCATTGTAACCATAAGTCTAACGCTAACCCTAACTCTAACCTTAACCCTAACCCTAAGCCTAACCCTCACGGTTTCCCTAGCCCTAGCCCTCATTCTAACCCTAACTCTAACCCTAACCCTAAACCTCATTCTAAAGCTAACTCTAACCATAACCCGAACACTAACCATAACCCTAACTGTAATCCTAACCCTCGACCTATATCCAACACTAACCCTAACTCTAGCCCTAACACTAAACGTAACCCTAACCCTAAAGGTAACCCTAACCCTAATCATAGCCCTAGCGCTCATTCTAACCCTAACTCTAACTCTAACCCTAATTCTAACCCTAACCAAAAACCTAACCCTAACCCTAATCCTAACCCTCATTCTAAACTTAACCCTAACTCTAACTCTAACCCTAATTCTAACCCTAACCAGAAACCTAACCATAACCCTAATCCTAACCCTCATTCTAACCTTAACCCTAACCCTAATCCTAACCCTAATTCTAACCCTAACCCTCATCCTAATGCTAAACCTAACCCTAACCCTCATCCTAACCCTAACCCTAACCCTAAACTTAATCCTAGACATAACCCCATCCCTAACCCTAACCCTAATCCTAATTCTAACCCTAAACCTAACCCTGATCCTAACCCTAACCCTAACCCTAAACCTAACCCTAGACATAACCCCATCCCTAACCTTAACCCTAAACCTAACCCTCATTCTAACCCTAACTCTAACCCTAACCCTAATCCTCATTCCAAAGGTAACTTTAACCATAACCTGAACCCTAACCCTAACTATAACATTAAACCTCATCCTATACCTAACCGAACCATAAACCTAATCCTCATCCTAACCCTAACCCTAACACTAACCCTAACTCTAACCCTAAACCTAACCCTAACCCTAACCTTAAACCTAAAATTAAATAACCCTAACCCTAACGCTAAACCAAAACCTAACCCTAACCCAAGCCCTAGCCCTCATTCTAAACCTAACTCTAACCCGAACTCTACCTTAACCCTAACCCTAACCCTCATTCTAACCCTAACTCTAACCCTAAACCTAACCCTCATTCTAAAGCTAACTCTAACCCTAAACCTAACCCTCATTCTAAAGCTACCTCTAACCATAAAGCTAACTCTAAACCTAACCCTAACTCTAACCCTAAACTAACCCTCATCCTAACCCTAAACCTAACCCTAACACTGAATGTAAAACTAATCCTAAAGCTAACCCTAACCCTAACCAAATGCTAACACTAGCCCTAGACCTCATTCTAACCCTAACCCTAACCCTAACCCTAACCCTAACCCTAACCATAACCCTAAACGTAACACTAACACTAACCCTAATGCTAACCCTAAACCTAAATCTAACCCTAAAACTAATGCTAACCCTAAACCTAACAGGAATCCCAACCCTCATTCTAACCCTAATCTTAACCCTAACCCTCATTCTAACACTAACCTTAACCCTAACCCTAAACCTCAACCTAAAGCTAACTCTAAGCATAACGCAAACCCTAACCCTAACCTTAACCCTAACACTAACCCTAACCCTAGCCTTAACCCTAACTCTAACCCTAAACCGAAGGCTAACCCTAACCCTAACCCTAACCCTCATCCTAACAATCATCCTAACATTAACCTTAACCCTAACCCTCAATCGAAACATAACTCTAAACCTAACACTAACCCTAAACCTCAATCTAACCCTAACCCTGATTCTAACCCTAACCCTAACCCAAGACGTAGCCCTCATTCTAACCCTAACTCTAACCCTCATTCTAACCCTAACTCTAAACCTAACACTAAACCTCATCAAAACAGTAACCCTAATCCTAACCCCAACCCTAATCCTAACCCTAAACCTAACTCTACCCAAACCCTAACCATAACCCTAACCCTCATCCTAATTGTAACCCTAACTGTAACCTTAACTCTAATCTAAACCTAACCCTAACCCTAGCCATTGCCCTCATTCTAACCCTAACTCTAACCCTAACCCTAACCCTATCCCTAACCCTAACCATAATCCTAAACCTCATCCTAACCCTAACGCTAATAATAACCCTAAACCTAACCCTAAATTTAACCCTAAACCTAACCTTAACTCTAACCCTAACCCTAACCCTCATTCTAATCCTAACCCTAACTCTAACCCTAACCCTAACACTAATCCTAACATTCATCCTAACCCTAACCCTAAATCTCATCCTACCCAAACCCTAACACTAACCCTAAGACTAACCCTAACCCTCATCATAACCTTAACCCTAACCCTCATTCTGACCCTAACTCTAACCCTAACCCTAACCCTCATTCTAAAGCTAAATCTAACCATAACCCTAAACCTAACCCTAACCCTAACCCTAACCCTAACCCTCATCCTATCCTAACCCTAACACTAACCCTAACTCTAAACCTAAACCTAAACCTAACCCTAACCCTAACCCTCATCGACCCTATCCCTAACCCTAACCATAATCCTAAAGCTCTTCTGAAACCTAACCCTAATAATAACCCTAAACCTAACCCCAACTTTAACACTAACCCTAACCTTAACTCTAACCCTAACCCTAACCCTCATTCTAACCCTAACCCTAA
>REGO01000901.1:155632-176772 GCA_010120015.1 Rhombomys opimus
GGTTAGGGTTAGGGTTAGGGGTTGGGTTAGGGTTAGGGTTATGGTTAAGTTTAGGGTGAGGGTGAGGGTTAAGGTTAGGGTTAAAATGAGGGTTGGGGTTAGGTTTAGGATGATTTTTTGGCTTACGGTTAGGGTTAGGGTTAGGGTTAGGTTAGATTTAGGTTTAGGTTTAGAGTTAGGGGTAGGATTAGGACTACGGTTAGGGTCATCGTTAGGCCAGTGTTAGGGTTAGGGTTAGGGTTTGGGATAAGGTTAGGCCAGAGTTAGGGTTATGGTTAGGGTTAGAGTTAGGGGTTGGGTTAGGGTTAGGGTTATGATTAAGGTTAAGGTGAGGGTTAGGGTTAAGGTTAGGGTTAAAATGAGGGTTAGAGTTAGGTTTAGGATGAGGTTTTGGCTTATGGTTAGGGTTAGTGTTAGGGTTACTTTATGGTTAGCGTTAAGGTTAGAGTTAGGTTAGGGTTAGGATGATTGTTACGGTTAGAGTTAGGGCTGGGGTTAGGGTTAAGATTAGGGTTAGGGTTAGCTTTAGGATGAGGGTTAGGGTTACGGTTAGGGTTACTGTTAGGGTTAGCATAAGGATGAGGTTTAGGATTAGCATAAGGATGAGGTTTAGGGTTAGGGTTAGGTTTAGGGTTAGGGTTAGGGTTAGGTTTAGGGTTAGGTTTAGGTTTAGGTATAGGTTTAGGTTTAGGGTTAGGGTTAAAATGAGGGTTAGGATTATGGATAGGGTTATGGTTAAGTTTAGGTTCAGTGTTCAGGATAGGCCAGAGGTAAGGTTAGGGTCCTGTTTTGGGTTAGGATTACACTTGGTTTTGGTTAGGTTATGTTTTCAGGTTAGCATTTTGGTGAGGGTTAGGTTTAGGGTTAGTGATTCAATAGAGTTAGGTTTAGGGATAGAGTAAAGGTTAGGGTTAGGGCTAGGGTTACATTTAGGGTTAGGGTTCAAGATAAGCCAGAGTTAGGGTTAGGGTCTGAGTTATGGTTAGAATTACGCTAGGATTAGTGTTAGGGTTAGGGTTAGGGTTAGCGTTTTGGTGAGGGTTAGGGTTAGAGTTAGGGTTAGGGTTAGGTTAGGGTTAGGGTGTAGTTTAGGGTTAGGATGAGGTTTAGGGTTATGGTTAAAATGAGGGTTAGGGTTTGGGTTCGGGGTCGGGTTAGGGTTAGGGTTATGGTTAGAATGAGCGTTAGGGTTAGGATGAGCGTTAGGGTTAGAGTTTGGTTACGGTTAGGGTTAGGATTATTGTTAGGGTTAGTGTTAGGATGAAGGTTAGGGCTAGGGTTAGGGTTAGGGTTAAAATGAGGGTTGGGGTTAGGGTTAGGTTTAGGGATAGGATGAGCTTCAGGGTTAGGCTTAGGGTTAGGATGAGGGTTAGGGTTAGTTTTGGGTCTGGGATAGGGTTAGTTTTAGGGTTAGGGTTAAGTTTAGGGTTAGGTTTAGGTTAGCATTTGGGTTAGTGTTAAGGTTAGCGTTGATTAGGGTTAGGTTTAGGGTTAGGGTTAGGGTTATTGTTAGGTATAGCGTTTGCATGAGGGTTAGGGTTAGGGTTAAGGTTAGGGATAGGTTACGGTTAGGGATAGGATTAGAGTTTGCTTTAGGGTTAGGGTTATGTTTTGGATTAGGGTGAGGATTAGGGTTAGGGTTAAAATGAGGTTTGGGGTTAGGGTTAGTGTTACGGTTAGGGTTAGGGATTGTCCAGAGTTTGGGTTAGTATTAGAGTTAGGTTGGTAATGAGGGTTAGGATTAGAGTTAGGGTTAGGGTTTAAATGAGGTTTACGGTTAGGGTTAGCGTAAGGATTAGGGTTAGGTTTAGGATGAGGGTTAGGGTTAGAGTTAGGGTTAGTGTTAGGGTTAGGATTAGTTTTAGGGTTAGGTTGAGGGTTAGCATTAGGGTTAGTGTTAGGGTTAGGGTTAGGTTTAGGTTTAGTGTTCAGGATAGGCCAGAGTTAGGGTTAGGGTCCTGTTTATAGGTAGGATTACACTAGGGTTAAGGTTAGGTTAAGTTTTAGGGTTAGCGTTTTGGTGAGGATTAGTTTTAGGGTTAGTGTTTTAATTAGGTTAGGGTTAGGGTTACAGCTAGGTATAGGGTTAAGGCTAGGGTTAGTGTTAGGGTTAGAGTTAAGGTTAGCGTTCAAGATAGGCCAGACTTAGGCTTAGGGTCCGGGTAATGGTTAGAATTACGCTAGGGTTAGTGTTAGGGTTACGGTGAGGTTTAGGGTTAGGGTTAGGGTTAGAATGAGGGTTAGGGTTAGGGTTATGGTGAGGTTAAGGTTAGGGTTAGAATTAGGGTTAGGTTTAGCATTTGAATGATGGTTAGGGTTAGAGTTAAAATGAAGTTTATGGTTAGGATTAAGGTTAGTGTTAGGTATAGGGTTAGGATGAGGTTTAGGTTATGGTTAAAATGAGGGTTGGGTTTCTGCCTTGGGTTAGTGATAGGGTTAGGTTTAGGGATAGGGTTAGGGTTAGAAAGAAGGTTAGGGTTAGGGTGAGGATGAGGGTTATGGTTAGAGTTAGGATTAGGGTTAGGGTTAGGATTTTGGTTATGGTTAGGTTTAGGATGAGGGTTAGGGCTAGGGTTAGGGCTAGGGTTAGGGTTAGGGTTAAAATGAGGGTTAGGGTTAGGATGAGTGTTAGGGTTAGTGTTAGGGTTAGGGATAAAATGAGGGTTAGTTTTAGGGTTAGGGTTTGGGTTTGGGTTTGGGTTAGGGTTAGGTTAGGGTTAGGGTTAGCATTAAGGTTAATGTTAGGTTAGGGTTAGGATGAGGGTTAGGGTTACAGTTAGGGTTAGGGTTAGGGTTAGGAATAGGGTTAGGGTTAGGTTTAGGATGAGGGTTAGGGTTAGGTTTAGGGTTCGAGTTAGGATTAGGTTAAGGTTGAGGTTTAGGGTTAGGTTTAGAGTTAGGGTTATGGTTAGGGATAGGGTTAGGATTAGGGTTGGGGTTAGGGTTAGGATGAGGGCTAGGTTTAGGGTAACGGTTAGGTTTAAAATGTAGGTTAGGGTTAGGTTTAGGGTTAGGGTAAGGATTAGGGGTAGGGTTAGGGTTGGAATGAGGGTTAGGGTTAGTGTTAGGGTTAGTGTTCAGATGAGGGTTAGGGTTAGGGTTAGTTTAGGTTTAGGGTTAGGGTTATGGTTACGGTTAGGATGAGGTTTATGTTTAGGGTTAAAATGGGAGTTAGTTTTAGTGTTAAGGTTAGGGTTAGGGTTAGGTTTAGGGTTAGAGTTACGTTTAGTGTTCAGGATAGGCCAGAGTTAGGGTTAGGGTCCTGTTTATGAGTAGGATTACACTAGGGTTAAAGTTAAGGTAAGTATTAGGGTTAGCGTTTGATGAGGGTTTGGTTAAGGGTTAGTGTTTCAATAGGGTTAGGGTTAGAGTTAGGGTAAGAGATAGGGTTAGGGTTAGAGCTAGGTTTATTTTTAGGATTAGGGTTAGGGTTAGGAGGGTTAGGGTTAGAGTTAGGGGGAGGGTTAGTGTTAGTGTTATGGTTTCGGTTACGGTTAGGGTTACGGTTAGGGTGAGGGTGAGGGTGAGGGTTAGGGTTAAAATGAGGGTTAGCATTAGGGTTAAGGTTAGGGTTAGGTTTAGGGTTAGGGATAGGCCAGAGTTAGGGTTAGCGTTAGGGTTATGGTTAGGTTTATGGTTACGGTTAGATTAGGGTTAGGGTTAGGGTTAGGGTTAGAGTTAGGGTTAGCATTTTGGTGAGGGTTAGGGTTAGAGTTAGGGTTAGTTTAGGGTTAGGGTTAGGTATAGGGTTAGGATGAGGTTTAGGATTATGGTTGAAATGAGGGTTGGGGTTCGGGTTCAGGTTCGGGTTCGGGTTAGGGTTAGGTTTAGAAAGAGGATTAGGGTTAGGGTTAGGTTGAGGTTTAGGGTTAGAGTTAGGGTTAGGGTTTGGGTTATGATTTCAGTTAGGGTTAGGGTTACCTTTAGGCTGAGGGTAAGGATTAGGTTTAGGGTTAAAATGAGGGTTAGTGTTAGGGTTAAGTTTAGGGATAGGCCAGAGTTATTGTTAGGGTTTGAGTTAGGTTTATAATGAGGGTTAGGGTTAGGGTTAGGTTTATGGCTAGGTTAGGTTTAGGACGAGGGTTAGGGTTAGTGTTACGGTTAGATTTAGGGATATGATTTCGGTTAGGGTTAGGGTTTACGGTTAGGGTTAGGGTGATGGTTAGGGTTAGGGTTAAAATGAGGTTTAGGGTTAGGTTTAAGGTTAGGGTTAGGGTTAGTGTTAGGTTTAGGGTTATGGTTAGGTTATGGTTAGGGTTAGGATTAGGATTAGGGTTAGGGTTAGGATGAGTTTTATGGTTAGAGTTAGGGTTAGAGTTAGGGTTAGGATTAATGTTAGGGTTAGGATTAGGATGAGTGTTAGGGTTAGTGTTAGTGTTAGAGTTAAAATGAGGGTTAGTTTTATGGTTAGGGTTAGGGTTAGGGTTAGGGTTAGGGTTAGGGTTCAGAAAAGGCCAGAGTTAGTGTTAGGGTCAGGGTTATGGTTAGAATTATCCTAGGGATAGTGTTAGGGTTAGTGTTAGGGTTATGGTTAGCATTTTGGTGAGGGTTAGGTTTAGAATTAGGTTAAGGTTAGGGTTAGGTTTATGGTTAGGATGAGGTTTACTGTTAGGGTTCGGTTAGGTTATATTTAGGTTTAGGTTTAGGGTAAGTATTAGGGTTGGGGTTAGGGTTAGGGTTAGGATTAGGGCTAGGCTTAGGGTTAGTGTTAGGCCAGTGTTAGGGTTAGGGTTAGGGTTAGGGTTAGGGTTTGGGTTACGGTTAGGCCAGAGTTAGGGTTAGGGATAGGGTTAGGGTTAGCGTTAGGGTCAGGTTAGGGTTAGCGTTAAGTTTAGGGTTAGTTTAGGGTTAGGGTCCTGCTTTGGGGTAGGATTACACTTGGGTGTTGGTTAGGTTATGTTTTCAGATTAGAGTTTTGGTGAGGGTTAGGTTTACGGTTAGTGATTCAATAGGGTTACGGTTAGGGATAGAGTTAGGGTTACGGTTAGGGCTAGGGTTAGGGTTAGGGTTAGGGTTCAACATAAGCCAGAGTTAGGATTAGGGTCCGAGTTATGGTTAGAATTACGCTAGGGTTAGTGTTAGAGTTAGGGTTAGGGTTAGCATTTTGGTGAGGGTTAGGGTTAGAGTTAGGGTTAGGGTTAGGTTAGGTTTAGGGTGTGGTTCAGAGTTAGGATGAGGTTTAGGGTTATGGTTAAAATGAGGGTTAAGGTTTGGGTTCTGGTTTGGGTTAGGGTTAGGTTTAGGGATAGGGTTAGAATGAGTGTTAGGGTTAGGCTTAGGTTTAGGGATAAGATTAGGTTTAGGGTTAGGCTTAGGTTTAGGATGAGGGTTAGGGTTAGTTTTGGGTTAGGGATAGAGTTAGGTTTAGGGTTAGTGTTAAGGTTAGGGTTAGGTTTAGGTTAGCATTTGGGTTAGCGTTAAGGTTAGGGTTTGGTTAGCGTTAGGTTTAGGGTTAGGGTTAGGGTTATTGTTAGGTATAGCGTTTGGATGAGGGTTAGGGTTAGGGTTAAGGTTAGGGATAGGTTTAGGTTTAGGACTAGGGATAGGATGAGGTTTAGGTTTAAAATGAGAGTTAGGGTTAGGGTTAGTGTTAGGTTTAGGGTTCAGATGAGGGTTTGGGGTAGTTTAGGGTCAGGGCTAGGGTTAGGTTTAGGATGAGGTTTACGGTTAGTGTTAAAATGAGGGTTAAGTTTCAGGACAAGGTTAGCGTTAACGTTAGGGTTATTTTTAGGGTTGTGGTTAGAATGAGGGTTATGGTTAGGGTTATTGTTAGGATTTTGGTTAGGGTTAGGGTTAGGGATTGGATAGGGTTAGGGTTAGGGTTCAGGATAAGCGTTAAAGTTAGAGTTAGGTTAGGGTTAGGATGATTGTTACAGTTAGAGTTAGGGCTGGGGTTAGGGTTAAGATTAGGGTTAGGGTAAGGGTTAGACTGAGGGTTAGGGTAGGGTTAGGATGAGGGTTAGGGTTATAGTTAGTGTTAGGGTTGGGATTAGGAATATGGTTACGGTTAGGATGAAGTTTAGGGTTAGGCTTAAAGTGAGGTTTACGTTTCAGTTTAGGGTTAGATTTTGGGTTAGGTTTAGTGTTAGCGTTTTTATGAAGGTTAGGTTTAGGGTTAGGGTTAGGTTTAGGATGAGGGTTAGGGTTAGTATTAGGGTTAGGATGAGGGTTAGGGTTAGGTTTAGAGTTACAGTTAGATTTAGGTTAAGGGTTAGATTTATGTTTGGGGTTAGTGTTAGGTTTAGGGATAGGTTTAGGGTTAGGGTGAGGGTTAGGTTTAGGATTAGGGTTAGGGTTAGGGTTACAATTAGGGTTAGGATTAAGGTTAGAGTTAGGGTTATGGCTAGAATGAGGGTTAGGGATAGGGTTAGGATGAGGGTTAGGTTTAGAGTTAGAGTTAGGGTTAGGGTAGAGTTAGGTTTACTGTTAGGGTTAGCATTGGGGTTAGGGTTAGGGTTATCTTTTTTATGAAGGTTAGGTTTAGGGTTAGGGGTTAGAATGAGAGTTAGTTTTAGGCTTAGGGCTAGTGTTAGGGTTAGGATGAGGTTTAGGGTTAGGGCTGGGGTTACGATGAGGGTTAGGGTTAGCATTAGGTTTACGGTTAGAGTTAAACTTAGATTGAGTGTTAGGTTTAGATTTAGGGTTAGGGTTAAGATGAGGGTCAGTGTTAGGGTTAGGTTAAGCATTAGGATGAGGGTTAGGGTTAGGGTTAGGGTTAGGGTTAGAATGAGTGTTAGGGCTAGATTAGGTTTAGGGTTAGGATGATGGTTAGGGTTAGGGTTAGGGTTAGTTTTAGTGTTAGGCTCAGGGTTAGAGTTAGGGTTAGGGTTAGGGTTAGGGATAGGGTTAGAGTTAGGGTTAGAATGAGGGCTAAGGCTAGATTAGATTTAGGGTTAGGATGAGGGTTAGGGTTAGTTTTAGTGTTAGGTTTAGGGTTATAGTTAGAGTTAGGGTTAGGATTAGGGTTAGGTTTAGTGTTAGGATGAGGCTTAGGGTTAGGGTTAGGGTTAGGTTTATGGTTAGGGTTAGGGTTACGGTTAGAGTTAGTGTTAGGGATAGGACAGGGTTAGGGATAGGGTTACATTTAGGTTTAGGGTTATTATAAGGTTTAGGTTTAGGGTTAAAGTGAGGGTTAGGGTTAGAATCAGGGTTAGGGTTAGTGTTAGGGTTATAGTTTGGATGAGAGTTAGGGTTAGGTTAGGTTTAGGTTTAGGGTTAGGTTTAGAATGAGGGTTATGGTTAGGGTTAGGTTTAGGGTGAGGGTTAAAGTTAGGGTTAGGGTTTGGTTAGGGTTAGGGTTAAGGTTCAGGATATGCCAGAGTTAGGCTTAGGGTCCGTGTTATGGTTAGAATTACACTAGGGTTAGTATTAGGGTTAGGGTTATGGTTAGCATTTTGGTGAGGGTTAGTGTTAGAGTTATGGTTAGGGTTAGGGTTAGGTTAGGGTTATTGTTAGGTTTAGAGGTAGGTTGAGGTTAAGGGTTAGGTTTAAAATGAGGGATAGGGTTTGAGTTTGGGTTATGGTTAGGGTTAGGATGAGGTTAAGGGTTAAGGTTAGGGTTTGAATGAGGGTTAGGGGTAGGGTTAGGGTTAGGGTTAAAATGAGGGTTAGATTTAATTTTAGGTTTAGTTTTAGGATTAGAATCAGGGTTAGGTTTACAATGAGGTTTAGGGTTAGAATGAGGGTTAGGGTTAGAGTTACGGTTAGGGTTAGGGTTAGGATTAGGGTTAGGGTTAGGGTTAGGTTTACGATGAGGGTTAGGTTTTGGGTTCGGGTTTGGGTTAGGGTTAGTTTTAGGTTTAGGTTTAGCTTTTGGATGAGGGTCAGGGTTAGGCCAGAGTTAGGGTTAGGGTTAGGGTTAGTGTTAGGTTTAGGGTTTGCGTTATTGTTAGTGTTATGTTTAGGGTTAGGGTTCGGGTTCGGGTTAGGGTTAAAATGAGTGTTAGGGTTAGGGTTAGGGATAGGGTTAGGTTGAGGTTTAGGTTTAGCGTTATGTTTAGGATTATGTTTAGGGTTATGGTTAAGGTTAGGGTTAGGGTTTGGGTTAGGGTTAGGGTTAGGTCAGAGTTAGGGTTAGGGTTAGGGTTCAGGTTAGCATTTGGGTTAGGGTTACGATTACAGTTACGGTTGGGTGAGGGTTAGGGTTAGGGTTAAAATGAGGGTTAGGAATAGGCCAGAGTTAGGGTTAGCGATATTGTTAGGTTTCTAATGAGGGTTAGTGTTAGGGTTAGGATGAGGTTTATGGTTACGGTTAGGGTTAGGGTTAAAGTTAGGGTTAGCGTTAGGTTAGGGTTAGTGTTAGCGTTAAGGTTAGGGTTAGTTTAGGGTTAGGTTTTGGTTAGGGTTACGGTTAGGGTCAGGGTTAGGGTTAAGGTTAGGGTTAGTGTTTGTGTTTCGGTTCGAATGAAAGTTAGGTTTAAGTTAGCGTTAGGAGTAGGGTTGGATGAGGTTTAGGGTTATGGTTAAATTGAAGGTTAGGGTACAGGTTTGGGTTCGGGTTCGGGTTAGGGTTAGGGTTAGGATTATGGTTAGGGTTAGGTTTAGGATAAGGTTTAGTGTTAGGCATAGGGTTAGGGTTAAAATGAGGGTTATGGTTAGTGTTAGGGTTAGCGTTATTTTTAGGTTTAGTTTTAGGTTTAGGATAAAGGTTAGGGTTAGTGTTAGGGTTAGGGTTAGGTATAGGTTTAGTGTTAGGGTTAGGTTAGGCCAAAGTTAGGGTTAGGGTTATGGTTAGGGTTACGGTTAAGACAAAGTTACGGTTAGGGTTAGGGTTAGGGTTTGGGTTAGGGTTAGATTTAGGGTTAGGTTATGGTTAGGGACACTGTAAGGGTTAGGGTTAGGTTTAGCGTTTGGAGGAGGGTTAGTGTTAGGACAGAGTTAGGGTTAGGGTTAGGGATAGGGTTACGGTTAGGGTTAGGGTGAGGGTTAGGGTTAGGGTGAGGGTTAGGGTTACGGTTAAAATGACGGTTAGGGTTAGGTTTAAATTTAGGGTTAGGGTTAGGGTTAGTGTTAGGGTTAGGATGAGGTTTAGGGTTAGAGTTAGGGTTAGCATTAAGTTTAGGGTCATTGTTAGGGTTAGTGTTAGGGCTAGGTTGAGTGTTAGGATTAGGGTTAAAGTTAGGGTGAGGGCTAGGGTTAGAGTTAGGGTTAGGGTAAGGGTTAAGGTCAGTGTTATGGTTCAAGATAGGCCAGAGTTATTGTTAGGGTCCGAGTTATGTTTAGAAGTATGCTAGGGTTAGTGTTAGGGTTACGGTTAGGGTTAGCGTTTTGGTGAGGGTTAGGGTTAGAGTTAGGATTAAGGTTAGGTTAGGGTTAGGATGAGGTTTAGGGTTATGGTTTAAATGAGGGTTAGGTTATGGTTAGGGTTAGGGTTAAGGTTAGGGTTAGGTTAGGGTTAGGATGAGGGTTAGGGTTAGAGGTAGGGCTAGGTTTAGGGTTAAGATTAGCGTTAGGGTTAGGTTTAGCATGAGGGTTAGGGATAGATTTAGGGTTAGGGTTAGGGTTAGGGTTAGGGTTAGGGTTAGAGTTAGAGTTAGGGATAGGCAAAAGCCAGAGTTACCGTTACAGTTAGAGTTAGATTGAGAATGAGCGTTAGGGTTAGGCTTAGGGTTATGTTTAGGGTTAGGTTTAGGATTAGGATTAGGATTAGGGTTAGGATGAGGGTTAGGGTTAGAGTTAGGTTTAGGGTTAGAGTTAGGTTTAGAATTAGGTTTAGGGTTAGGGTCAGAGTTAGGGTTAGGATTAGGGCTAGGTTTAGTGTTAGTATGAGGGTTATGGTTAGATTGAGGGCTAGGGTTAGGGTCAGGGTGAGAATGAGGGTTAGCGTTATGGTTAGGTTAGGTTTAGGTTTAGGGCTAGTGTTAGGGTTAGGTTTAGTTTTAGGTTTAGGGTTAGGGTTCAGGATAGGACAGAGTTAGGGTTAGGGTTAGGGTTAGCGTTTTGGTTAAGGTTAGGGTTAGAGTTTGGGTTAGTGTTAGGGTTAAGTTAGGGTTAGGGTTAGGTTTAGGTTTAGGGTTAGTGTTAAAATGACGGTTAGAGTTTGTGTTTGGGTGTGGTTTAGGGTCAGCGTTAGGGTTATGGTTAGGGTTAGAATGAGGGTTAGGGTGAGATTTAGGGTTAGGGTTAGGGTTAGGGTTATGATTAGGTTTAGGGTTAAAATTAGGGTTAAGGGTTAGGGTTTCATTTTGGGTTAGGATGAGGGTTAGGGTTAGGTTTAGGGTTAGGCTTAGTGTTAGGGATAGCGTTTGGTTTAGGGTTAGGTTTACGGTTACGGTAAGGGTTATGTTTAGGGATAGTGTTAGGGTTAGGTTTACACTTAGGATTACTGTTAGGGTTAGGGTTTGGGTTAGGATTAGGGATAGGCCAGGGTTAGGGTTAGGGTTAGGGTTAGTGTTAGGTTTAGGTTTAGGATGAAGTTTAGGCTTAGGGTTAAAATGAGGGTTAGGATTAGGGTTAGAAGGAAGGTTAGGGTTACTGTTAGGGTTAGGGTTCTGATGAGGGTTAGGTTTAGGGTTAAGTTAGGGTTAGGGTTAGATTTAGGGTTAAAGTTAGGGTTAGAGTCAGGGTTAGGCTTAGAATGAGGGTTAGGGTTAGATTTAGGGTTAGGTTTAGGTTAGGGTTAAAGTTAGGGTTAGGATTAGGTTGAGGATTAGATCAGAGTTAGGGTTAGAGTGAGGGTTAGGGGTAGGGTTGAGGTTTGGGTCAGGGTTATGGTTAGAGTAAGGGTTAGTGTTAGGGTTAGGATTAGGTTTAGGGTTGTGGTTAAGGTTATAGTTAGGTTTAGGCAGGAGTTAGTTTTAGGGTTAGGCTTAGGGTTAGGGTTAGGTTTTGGGTCAATTTATGGTTAGGTTTAGGGTTAGGGTTAGGGATAGGGTCAGTTTTACTGTTAGGGGTAGGCTTAGATTTAGGTTAAGTTTAGTGTTAGGGTTAGAGTTAGGTTTAGGGTTAGGGTTAGGGTTAGGGTTAGGATTAGGGTTAGGGTTAGGGTTAGGGTTAGGTTAGGTTTAGGTTTAGGGTTAGGGTTAGGATTACTGTTAGAGTTAGGGTTAGGGTTAGGATTAGGTATAGGCTAGGGTTAGTGTTAGGGTTAGTGTTAGTATTAGGTTTAGGGTTAGGATGATGTTTTCGTTTAGGGTTAAAATGAGGGTTAGGGTTAGGGTTAGAATGAGTGTTAGGGTTGCTGTTAGGGTTAGGGTTCTGATGAGGGTTAGGTTTAGGGTTGGGGTTAAGGTTATATTTAGGTTTAGGCGGGAGTTAGATTCAGGGTTATGCTTAGGGTTAGGGTTAGGGTTAGGTTAAGTTTAGGGTTAGGGTTAGTGTTAAGGTTAGGGTTAGGGTTAGGTTAAGTTGAGGGTTAGGGTTAGGTTTAGGGTAAGGGTTAAACTTAGGATTAGGGTTAGGGTTAGGTTTAGGGTTAGGTTAGGGTTAGGGTTAGCGTTGGGATTAGGGTTAGGGTTATCGTTTTGATGAAATTTAGGTTTAGGTTTAGGGTTAGGGGTAGAGTTAGGGTTAGAATGAGAGTTAGGTTTAGGCTTAGGGATAGTGTTAGGATTAGGATGAGGGTTAGGGTTTGGGTTAGCATTAGGGTTTGGTTAGGGTTAGGTAAGAGTTAGGGTTAGGGTTAGAGTTAGGTTAGGGCTAGGGTTAGCGTTAAGGTTAGGGTTAGGTAATGGTTAGGGTTAGGGTTAGGTTTAGGTTTAGCGTTTGGATGAGTGTTAGTGTTAGGCCAGAGTTAGGGTTAGGGTTAGGGTTAGGGTTAGGGTTTGCGTTAGGGTTAGTGTTATGGTTAGGGTTAGGGTGAGGTTTAGGGTTAGGGTTAAATTAATGGTTAGGGTTAGGGTTAGGGATAGGGTTAGGTTGAGATTTAGGTTTAGTGTTAAGGTTAGGGTTAGGTTAAGGTTAGGTTTAGGGTTATGGTTATGGTTAGGGTTAGTGTTTGGGTTAGGGTTAGGGTTAGCAGTTTGGTGAGGGTTAGGATTAGAGTTAGGGTTAGGGTTAAGGTTAGGTTAGGGTTAGGGTTAGGTTTAGGTTTAGGATGAGGTTTAGGGTTAGGGTTAAATGAGGGTTAGGGTTCGAGTTCAGGTTAGGGTTAGGGTTCGGTTAGGGTAAGGGTTAGAATGAGGGTTAGGGTTAGGGTTAGGATGAGGTTTATAGCTAGTGTTATGGTTTGGGTTAGGATTATGGTTAAGGTTAGGGTTAGGATGAAGTTTTGGGTTAGGGTTAAAATGAGGTTTACGTTTCAGGTTAGAGTTAGAGTTTGGGTGAGGTTTAGCGTTAGCGTTTACATGTAGGTTAGGGTTAGGGTTAGGTTTAGGGTTATGATTAGGTTTAGGGTTAAAATTAGGGTTAAGGGTTAGGGTTTCGTTTTGGGTTAGGATGAGGGTTAGGGTTAGGTTTAGGTTTAGGGTTACGGTTAGGGTTCAGGATAGGACAGAGTTAGGGTTAGGGTCCGGGCTATGGTTCAAATTATGCTGGGGTTAGTGTTAGGGTAAGGGTTAGGGTTAGGGTTAGCGTTTTGGTTAGGGTTAGCGTTTTGGTTAGGGTTAGGGTTAGAGTTTGGGTTAGTGTTAGGGTTAGGTTAGGGTTAGGTTTAGGGTTAGGGTTAGTGTTAAAATGAGGGTTAGAGTTCGGGTTTTGGTTAGGTTTAGGGTCAGCGTTAGGGTTATGATTAGGGTTAGAATGAGGGTTAGGGTTAGGTTTAGGTTTAGGGTTAGGGTTAGGGTTAGTGTTATGATGAGGTTTAGGGTTAAAATTAGGGTTAAGGGTTAGGGTTTCATTTTGGGTTAGGATGAGGGTTAGGGTTAGGTTTAGGGTTAGGGTGAGGTTTAGGTTTAGGCTTAGGGTTAGGGATAGCGTTAGGGTTAGGGTTAGGTTTAAAGTTACGGTAAGGGTTATGTTTAGGGATAGTGTTAGTGTTAGGTTTACAGTTAGGATTACTGTTAGGGTTACGTTAGGGTTAGGATTAGGGATAGGCCAGGGTTAGGGTTAGGGTTAGGGTTAGTGTTAGGTTTAGGTTTAGGGTTAAAATGAAGGTTAGGATTAGGGTTAGAAGGAAGATTAGGGTTACTGTTAGGGTTAGGGTTCTGATGAGGGTTAGGTTTAGGGTTAAGTTAGGGTTAGGGTTAGATTTAGGGTTAAAGTTAGGGTTAGAGTCAGGGTTAGGGTTAGAATGAGGGTTAGGGTTAGGTTTAGGGTTAGGTTTAGGTTAGGGTTAAAGTTAGGATTAGGATTAGTGTTAGGGTTAGATCAGAGTTAGGGTTAGAGTGAGGATTAGGGGTAGGGTTGAGGTATGGGTCAGGGTTATGGTTAGGGTATGTTTAGTGTTAGGGTTAGGATTAGGTTTAGGGTTGTGGTTAAAGTTATAGTTAGGTTTAGGCGGGAGTTAGTTTTAGGGTTAGGCTTAGGGTTAGGGTTAGGTTTTGGGTCAATTTATGGTTAGGTTAGGCTTAGGGTTAGGTTAGGTTTAGTTTTACCGTTAGGGGTAGGCTTAGGTTTAGGTTAAGTTTAGTGTTAGGGTTAGGTTTACGGTTAGGGTTAGGGTTAGGGTTAGGGTTAGGTTTATGGTTAGGGTTAGGGTTAGGATTACTGTTAGAGTTAGGGTTAGTGTTAGGATTAGGGATAGGCCAGGCTTAGTGTTAGGGTTAGTGTTAATGTTAGGTTTAGGGTTAGGATGATGTTTTCTTTTAGGGTTAAAATGAGGGTTAGGGTTAGGGTTAGAATGAGGGTTAGGGTTATTGTTAGGGTTAGGGTTCTGATGAGGGTTAGGTTTAGGGTTGGGGTTAAGGTTATATTTATGTTTAGGCGGGAGTTAGATTTAGGGTTATGCTTAGGGTTAGGGTTAGGTTTTGGGTCAATTTACTGTTAGGGTTAGGGTTAGTGTTACAGTTATGGTTAGGGTTAGGTTAAGTTTAGGGTTAGGGTTAGGTTTAGGGTAAGGGTTAGAATTAGGGTTAGGGTTAGGTTTAGGGTTAGGTTAGGGTTAGGGTTAGCGTTAAGGGTAGGGTTAGGTTAGGGTTAGGGATAGGGTTAATGTTAGGGGTAGGGTTAGTTTTAGGGTTAGGGTTAGGATTAGGCTTAGGGTTAGGTTAGGGTTAGGGTTAGCATTAAGTTTAGGGTTAGGTTAGGGTTAGGGTTAGGTTAGGGTTAGGGTTAGGTTTAGCCTTTGGATGACGGTTAAGGTTAGGCCAGAGGTACCGTTAGGGTTAGGCTTAGTGTTAGGGTTAGGTTTAGGGTTAGGGTTAGTGTTTATTTCAGGGTTAGTTCAGAGTTATGGTTAGCATTAGAGTTAAGTTTATAATGAGGGTTAGGGTTAGGGTTAGGGTTAGCTTTAGGATGACTTTTACAGTTAGGGTTAGGGTTAGGATTAGGGTTAGGTTAGGGTTAAGGTTAGCATCAAGGTTAGGGTTAGGTTATGGTTAGGGTTAGGGTTAGTGTTAGTGTTAGTGTTAGTGTTAGGGTTAGGGTTAGGGTTAGGTTTAGGCCAGAGTTAGGCTTAGAATTTTGGGGTTAGGTTTAGGATTTAGGGTTAGGGTCAGGGATAGGGTTAGCCTTAGGTTTAGCGCTTGGTTTAGGGTTAGGTTAGGGTTAGGTTTAGGGTTAGGGTAAGGGTTAGGTTTTGTGATAGGCCAGGCTTAGGTTTAGGGTTTGGTTTAGGGTTAGGATTAGGATTAGGGTTAGGGTTAGGTTAGGGTTAGGGTTAGTATTAAGGTTAGGGTTAGGTTAGGGTTAGGTTTAGCATTTGGATGACAGTCAAGATTAGGCCTGAGGTACGGTTAGGGTTAGGGTTAGGGTTAGTTTTTGGGTTAGGGTTAGGGTTACGGTTTGGTTTAGTTTGAGGGTTAGGGTTAAAATGAGGGTTACGGTTAGTGAGGGTTAGTGTTAGGGTTAAATTAATGGTTAGGTTTAGGGTTAGGGTTAGGGATAGGGTTAGGTTGAGGTTTAGGTTTAGTGTTATGGTTAGGGTTAGGTTAGGGTTAGGTTTAGGGTTATGGTTATGGTTAGGGTTAGTGTTTAGGTTAGAGTTAGGTCAGAGTTAGGGTTAGGGTTAGGTTCAGGTTAGCATTTGGGTTAGGGTTTTGATTACGGTGAGGGTTACGGTTAGTGAGGGTTAGGGTTAGGGTTAAATTAATGGTTAGGGTTAGGGTTAGGGATAGGGTTTGATTACGGTTAGGGTTGGGTGAGGGTTAGGGTTAGGGTTAAAATGAGGGTTAGCATTAGGGTTAAGGTTAGGGTTAGTAATAGGCCAGAGTTAGGGTTAGTGTTAGAGTTAGGTTTACAATGAGGGTTTTGTTAGGTTTGGGTTAGGTTTAGGTTTACGGTTAGGGTTAGGTTTAGTGTTAGGGTTAGCGTTAGGTTAGGGTTAGTGTTAGCTTTAAGGTTACGGTTAAGTTAGGGTTAGGTTTGGGTTAGGGTTAGGTTTTGGGTTAGGGTCAGGATTAGCGTTGGGCCAGAGTTAGGTTTAGAAGGTTAGGGTTAGGTTTAGTGTTAAGGTTATGTTTAGGGTTAGGATTAGGGTTAGGGATAGGGTTAGGATGAGGTTTAAGGTTAGGTTTAAGTTTAGTATTAGGGTTAGGGTTAGGGTTAGGGTTAGGTTTAGGGTTGGTGTTAGGGTTACATTTATAATGAGGGTTAGGGTTAGGTTTAGTATGAGGTTTAGGGTTAGGGTTAGGGTTAGGGTTACAATGAGGGTTAGTGTTAGCGTTAGGATTTTGGCTAGAGTAGGCATTACACTAGGGTTAAGGTTAGGGTAAGTTTTAGGTTTAGCGTTTGATGAAGGTTAGGTTTAGAGTTAGTTTTTCAATATTGTTAGGGTTAGGGTTAGGGTCAGAGTTAGGGTTAGCCTTAGGGCTAGTTTTAGTGTTAGGATTAGGGATAGGGTTAGGCTGAGGTTTGGGATTAGAGTTAGGGTTAGGGTTCAAAATAGGCCAGAGTTATTGTTAGGGTCCGGGTTATGGTTAGAATTATGCTAGGGGTATTGTTAGGGTTAGGGTTAGGGTTAACATTTTGGTGATTGTTAGGGTTAGAGTTAGGGTTAGGGTTAGGTTAGGGTTAGGTATAGGGTTAGGCTTAGGGTTAGGGTTATGGTTAAAATGAGGGTTAGGGTTCAGGTTTGGGTTAGGCTTAGGGTTAGGGTTAGGGTTACAATGAGGGTTAGTGTTAGCGTTAGGATTTTGGCTAGGGTTAGGGTTAGGATGAGGGTTAGCTTTAGGGTTAGGGTTAGGGTTAGGGTTAGGGTTAGTGTTCAGGATAGGCCAGAGGTAGAGTTAGGGTCCTGTTTTTGGATTGGAATACTCTTGGGTTAAGGTTAGGTTAAGTTTTAGGATTAGTGTTTTGGAGAGGGTTATGTTTAGGGTTAGTGATTCAAAAGGGTTAGGGTTAGGGTTAGAGTTAGGGTTAGGGTTAGGGCTAGGGTTATGGTTAGTGTTAGTGTTAGGGTTAGGGTTAGGGATAGGCCAGAGTTAAGGTTAGCGTTAGAGTTAGGTTTAAATGAGGGTTAGGGTTATGGTTAGGGTTAGGGTTAGGGCTTGGTTTAGTGTTACGAATAGGGTTAGGATTGGGGGTAGGTTTATGGTTAGGGTTAGGGTTAGGGTTAGGGTTAGTGTTCAAGATAGGGTAGAGTTATTGTTAGGGTCCAGGTTATGGTTAGAATTACACTAGGGTTTGTGTTAGGGTTAGGGTAGAGTTAGGGTTATTGATTTGGTGTGGGTTAATGTTAGAGTTAGGGTTAGGTTAGGGTTAGGTATAGGGTTAGGATGAGGTTTAGGGTTATGGTTAAAAGGAGGGTTAGGGTTCGCGTTCGGGTTCGGTTCGGGTTCGGGTTAGGGATAGGGATAGGATTAGGGTTAGGGTTAGGTTTAGAAAGAAGCTTAGGGTTAGGTTGAGGACGAGGGTTTGGCTTAGAGTTAGTATTAGGCTTAGGGTTAAGATTTTGGTTATGGTTAGGGTTAGGATGAGGGTTTACAGCTAGGATTAGGTTTAGGGTTAAAATGAGGGTTAGGGTTAGTATTAGGTTTAGGGTTAGGATGAGGTTTATGGTTAGGCTTAGGTTTAGGGATAGGGTTAGGTTTAGGGTTAGGTTTACGGTTACAGTTAGGGTTATGTTTAGCGTTAAGGTTAGGGTTAGGTTAGGGTTAGGGTTATCGTTTCGGTTTGGGTTAGAGTTGCTGTGAGGATGAGGGTTAGGGTTAAGGTTAAAATGAGGGTTAGTTTTAGGGTTAGGGTTATGGTTAGGGTTAGGGTTAGGGTTAGGGTTAGGGATAGGCCAAAGTTAGGGTTAGCATTAGAGTTAGGTTTATAATGAGGGTTAGGGTTAGGGTTAGGTTCAGGGTCAGGGTTACAGTTAGTTTAGGGTTAGGGTTATGGTTAGGGTTAGGATTAGGATTAGGGTTAGGGTTAGGATGAGTGTTAGGGTTAGAGTTAGGGTTAGGGTTTGGGTTAGGGATAGGATTAGGGTTAGGTTTAGAGTTAGGATGAGTGTTATACTTAGGGTTATGGTTAGGGATAAACTGAGGGTTAGTTTTCCGGTTAGGGTTTGGGTTCGGGTTAGGGTTATGGTTATGTTTAGTGTTAAGGATAGGGTTAAGTTAGAGTTAGGATGATTGTTAGGGTTAGAGTTAGGGCTAGGGTTAGGGTTAAGATTAGGGTTAGGGTTAGGTTTAGGATGAGGGTAAGGGTTAATGTTAGGGTTAGATTTAGGGTTAGCATAGGATGAGGTATAGGGTTAGGGTTAGGGTTAGGTTAGGTTTATGGTTAGGTTTAGTGTTAGGGTTAAAATGAGGGTTAGGATTATGGATAGGGTTATGGTTAAGTTTATGTTCAGTGTTCAGGACAGGCCAGAGGTAAGGTTAGGGTCCTGTTTGGGGTAGGATTACACTTGGGTTTTGGTTAGGTTATGTTTTCAGGTTAGCGTTTTGGTGAGGGTTAGGTTTAGGGTTAGTGATTCAATAGGGTTAGGGTTAGGGATAGAGTAAGATTTAGGGTTAGGGCTAGGGTTACGTTTAAGGTTATGGTTCAAGATAAGCCAGAGTTAGGGTTAGGGTCTGAGTTATGGTTACAATTACTCTAGGGATAGTGTTAGGGTTAGGGTTAGCGTTTTGGTGAGGGTTAGGGTTAGAGTTATGGTTCGGTTAGGGTTAGGGTGTGGTTTAGGGTTAGAATGAGTTTTAGGGTTATGGTTAAAATGAGGGTTAGGGTTCGGGTTCGGGTTCGGATTAGGGTTAGGCTTAGGGATAGGGTTAGAATGAGGGTTAGGGTTAGGGTTAGGATGAGGCTTATTGTTAGAGTTTGGTTAGGGTTAGGGTTAGGATTATTGTTAGGGTTAGTGTTAGAATGAGGGTTAGGGCTAGGGTTAGGGTTAGGGTTAAAATGAGAGTTACGGTTAGGGTTAGGGTTAGAGATAGGATGAGGTTTATGGTTAGGCTTAGGGTTAGGATGAGGGTTAGTGTTAGAGTTTGGTTAGGGTTAGGGTTAGGATTATTGTTAGGGTTAGTGTTAGGATGAGGGTTAGGGCTAGGGTTAGGGTTAGGGTTAAAATGAGGGTTAGGGTTAGGCTTAGAGTTAGGGATAGGATGAGGTTTAGGGTTAGGCTTAGGGTTAGGATGAGGGTTAGGGTTAGTTTTGGGTTAGGGTTAGGGTTAGTTTTAGGGTTAGGGTTAAGGTTAGGGTTAGGTTTAGGTTAGCATTTGGGTTAGTGTTAAGGTTAGGGTTTGGTTAGGGTTAGGTTTAGGGTTAGGGTTAGGGTTATTGTTAGGTATAGCATTTGGATGAGGGTTAGGGTTAGGGTTAAGGTTAGGGATAGGTTAGGGTTAGGGTTAGGGTTAGAGTTTGCTTTAGGGCTAGGATTATGTTTTGGATTAGGGTGAGGATTAGGGTTAGGGTTAAAATGAGATTTGGGGTTAGGGTTTGGGTTACGATTAGGGCCAAGGATAGTCCAGAGTTTGGGTTAGTATTAGAGTTAGGTTTGTAATGAGGGTTAGGATTAGAGTTAGGGTTTGGGTTTAAATGAGGCTTATGTTTAGGGTTAGGGTTAGGGCTATGGTTAGGGTTAGGGTAAGGTTTAGGGTTAGGTTTAGGATGAGGGTTAGGGTTAGAGTTAGGTTTAGTGTTAGGGTTAGGATTAGGCTTAGTTTTACGGTTAGGGTTAGGTTGAGGGTTAGTTGTAGGGTTAGGGTTAGGGTTAGGTTTAGGGTTAGGGTTAGGTTTAGTGTTCAGGATAGCTCAGAGTTAGGTTTAGGGTCCTGTGTATGGGTAGGATTACACTAGGGTTAAGGTTAGGTTAAGTTTTAGGGTTAGCGTTTTGGTGAGGATTGGTTTTAGGGTTAGGGTTTTAATTAGATTACAGTTAGGGTTAGAGTTAGGGATAGGGTTAAGGCTAGGGTTAGTGTTAGGTTTAGAGTTAGGGTTAGCGTTCAAGATAGGCCAGAGTTAGGGTTAGGGTCTGGGTTATGGTTAGAATTACTCTAGGGTTAGTGTTAGGGTTACGGTGAGGTTTAAGGTAAGGGTTAGGGTTAGAATGAGGGGTAGGGTTAGGGTTAGGGTTAGGTTTAGCGTTTGGATGAGGGCTAGGGTTAGGGTTAGGATGAAGGTTAAGGTTAGGGTTAAGGTTAGGTTTAGGTATAGGGTTAGGATGAGGTTTAGTTTATGGTTAAAATGAGGATTGGTTTCGGGTTCGGGTTCGGGTTAGTGATAGGGTTAGGTTTAGGGATAGGGTTAGGGTTAGAAAGAAGGTTAGGGTTAGGGTGAGGATGAGGGTTAGGGTTAGAGTTAGGATTAGGGTTAGGGTTAGGATTTTGGTTGTGGTTAGCGTTAGGATGAGGGTTAGCGCTAGGGTTAGGTTTAGGGTTAAAATGAGGGTTAAGGTTAGGTTTAGGATGAGGGTTACGGTTAGAGTTAGGGTTAGGGTTTGGGTTAGGGATAGGATTAGGTTTAGGGTTAGGGTTAAGATGAGTGTTAGGGTTAGTGTTAGGGTTAGGGATAAAATGAGGGTTAGTTTTAGGGTTAGGGTTTGGGTTTGGGTTAGGGTTAGGTTTAGGTTTAGTGTTAAGGATAGGCCAGAGTTAGAGTTAGGATCATGTTAATGTGTAGGATTACACTAGAGTTAATATTAGGGTAAATTTTAGGGTTACCGTTTTGGTGATTGTTATTTTTAGGGTTAGTGTTTCAATAGGGTTAGGGTTAGTGTTAGAGTTAGGGTTACAGTTCATGATAGGCCAGAGTTAGCGTTTGGGTCAGGGTTATGGTTAGAATAATGCTAGGGTTTGTGTTAGGGTTAATGTTAGGGTTATGTTTAACGTTTTGTGAGTCTTAGTGTTAGAGTTAGGGTTAGGGTTACAGTTAGGTTAAGGTTAGTGTTAGGTTTAGGATTAGGATGAGGTTTAGGGTTAGGGTTAGGTCAGAATTAGGTATAGGTTTAGGGTTAGGGTTAGAGTTAGGATTATGGTTGGCGTTATGGTTAGGCCTATGTTAGGGTTAGGGTTTGGGATAGGGTTAGGCCAGAGTCAGGGTTAAGGTTAGGGTTTGGGTTAGGGTTCAGGATAGGCCGGAGTTAGGGTTAGGGTCAGGGTTATGGATAGAATTATGCTAGGTTTAGTGTTAGGGTTAGGGTAGGGTTACGGTTAGTGTTTTGGTTAGGATTAAGGTTAGAGTTAGGGTTAGTGTTAGGTAAAAGTTAGGGTTAGGTTTAGGGTTAGGATGAGGTTGAGGTTGAGGGTTAGGGTTATGGTTAGGCCAGACTTAGCTTTAGGTTTAGGGTTTGGGTTAGGGTTAGGCCAGAGTTAAAGTTAAGGTTAGGGTTAGGGTTTGGGTTAGGGTTAGGTTTATGGTTAGGGTGAGGGTGAGGATTATTGTTAGGGATAAAATGAGGGTTAGGGTTACGGTATGGTTAGGGTTAGGTTTAGGGTTAGGTTTAGGGTAGGGTTAGGGCTAGGTTTAGGGTTAGCATTGGGGTTCGGTTAGGGTTACGGTTAGCGTTAAGTTTAGGGTTAGGTTAGGATTAGGATGAGGGTTAGGGTTAGAGTTAGGGCTAGGGTTAGTGTTAGGATTAGGGTTAGGGTTAGGTTTAGAATGAGGGTTATTGTTAGGGTAAGGGTTCGAGTTAGGGTTAGGTTAAGGTTGTGGTTTAGGGTGGGTTAGGGCTAGATTAG
>REGO01000901.1:211342-229523 GCA_010120015.1 Rhombomys opimus
TTAGGTTTAGGGTTAGGCTTAGTTTTGGGTTAGGGATAGTGTTTGGTTTAGGGTTAGGTTTACGGTTAGGGTAAGGGTTAGCGTTAAGTTTAGGACTAGGTTAGGGTTAGGGTTAGGTTTAGCGTTTGGATGAGGGTTAGGATTAGGCCAGTGTTAGGGTTAGGGTTAGAGGTAGGGTTATGTTTCAGGTTAGGGTTAGTGTGTGCATTAGGGCTAGGGTGAAAATGAGGGTTAGGGTTAGGGTTAAGGTTAGCGTAAGGGTTCGGGTTAGGGATAGGCCAGAGTTAGGGTTAGTGTTCGAGTTAGGTTTATAATGAGGTTTAGTGTTAGCGTTAGAGTTTCAATAGGTTTACGGTTAGGGTTAGAGTTAGGGTTAGCATAAGGATGAGGTTTAGGTGAGATTTAGGGTTAGGGTTCAGGTTAGGGTTAGGGTTAGGGTTAGGATTAGGGTTAGGGTTAGGGTTAGGATTAGGGTTAGGGTTAGAGTTAGGATTAGGATTAGGGTTAGGATTATGATGAGGGTTAGGTTTATGGTTAGGGTAAGAGTTAGTGTTAGCATAAGGATGAGGTTTAGGTTAGGGTTAGGTTACGATTAGGGTTAGGGTTAGAATTAGGGTTGGATCAGGATGAGGTTTAGGTTTAGGGTTAGGGGTAGGTTTAGGTTAGGGTAAGGTTTAGGGTCAGGGTTTCAATAGGGTTAGGGTTAGGGTTAGAGTTGGGTTGTATAAGGATGAGGTTTAGGGCTAGATTCAGGATTAGGGTTAGGGTTAGGTTAGGGTAAGGTTCAAGGTTAGGGTTTCAATAGGGTTAGGGTTAGGGTTAGAGTTAGGGTTTGTGTACAGGATAGGCCAGAGTTGGGGTTAGGTTCAGGGTTATGGTTAGAATGATGCTAGGGTTAGTGTTAGGGTTAGGGTAGATTAGGGTTAGCGTTTTGGTTACGGTTAGGGTTAGAGAAAGGGTTAGGGTAAGGTTAGGGTTAGGATGATGTTTAGGGTTAGGGTTAAGGTTAGGCCAGAGTTAGGGTTAGGGTTAGATTTTGGGTTATGGTAAGGCCAGAGTTAAAGTTAGAGTTAGGATTAGGGTTTGGGTTAGGGTTATGGTTATGGTGAGGGAGAGGGTGAGGGTTAAGGTTAGGGTTAAAATGAGGGTTAGGGTTAAGATTAGGGTTAAGGTTAGTTTTAGGGTTAGGGTTAGGTTTAGCGTTAGGTTTAGGTTAGGGTTACGGTTAGCGTTAAGGTTAGGGTTAAGTTAGGGTTTTGATGAAGGTTAGGGTTAGAGTTAGGACTAGGGTTAGGGTTAGGATTAGAGTTAGGGTTAGGTTTAGGGTTAGGATTAGGGTTAGGGGTAGGGTTAGGTTTAGAATGAGGGTTAGGGATCAGAAGAGATTTAGGGTTAGGGTAATTTTAGGGTTGGGGTTAGGGTTAGGATGAGGTTTATGGTTAGGGTTAAAATGGTGGTTAGTTTTAGTGTTAGGGTTAGGGTTATGGTTAGGTTTTGGATTATAGTTAGATTTAGTGTTCAGGATAGGCATTACACTAGGGTTAAGGTTAGGGTAAGTTTTAGGTTCAGTGTTTGATGAGGGTTAGGTTTAGAGTTAGTGTTAGGGTTCAAGATAGGCCAGGGTTGTTGTTAGGGTCCGGGTTATGGTTAGAATTACGGTAAGCTTATTGTTAGGGTTAGGGTTAGCATTTTGGTGAGGGTTGGGGTTAGAGTTAGTGTTAGGGTTAGGTTAGGGTTAGGTATAGGGTTAGTATGAGGTTTAGGGTTATGGTTAAAATGAGGGTTAGGGTTAGGGTTATGGTTAGAATGAAGGTTAGGGTTAGGATGAGGGTTAGGCTTAGGCTTAGGGTTAGACTTAAAATGAGGTTTAGATTTAGGGTTAGGGTTAGTTTTAGGGTTAGGTTTAGGTTTAGTGTTCAGGATAGGCCAGAGTTAGGGTTAGGGTCTTTTTAACGGGGAGGATTATACTAGAGTTAAGGTTAGGGTAAGTTTTAGGGTTAGCGTTTTGGTGAGGGTTAGGTTTAGAGTTTGTGTTTCAATAGGGTTAGGGTTAGGGTTAGGGTTACGATTAGGGTTAGGGTTAGGGATAGAGTTAGGGTTATGTTTAGAGTTAGCTTTAGAATGAGGGTTAGGTTTAGGGTTAGAGTTAGGGTTAGGGTTATTGTTCAGGATAGGCCAGAGTTAGGGTTAGGTTCCTGTTTTGGGTAGGATTATGCTAGGGTTAGGTTTAGTGTTAGGATGAGGTTTAGACTTATGGTTAAAATGAGTGTTAGGGTTCGGTCCGGGTTAGGGTTAGTGTTAGGGTTAGGGATAGGGTTAGAATGAGGGTTAGGGTTAGAGTTAGGTTTAGGATGAGGGTTAGGGTTAGAGTTAGGGTTAGGGTTAGTGTTAAGATTAGGGTTAGGGTTAAGGTTAGAGTTAAAATGAGGGTTAGGGTAGGATTAGGGTTAGGTTAGTTTTAGTGTTCAGGATAGGCTAGAGTTAGCGTTAGGATCCTCTATATGTGAAGGATTACACTAGTGTTAAGGTTATTGTAACTTTTAGGGTTAGCGTTTTGGTGAAGGTTAGGTTTAGGGTTAGTGTTTCATTAGGGTTAGGGTTAGTTTTAGAGTTAGGGTTAGGGTTAGGGCTAGGGTTAGTGTTAGGGTTCAGGATAGGCCAGAGTTCATGTTAGGGTCCGGAGTATGGTGAGAATTACGCTAGGGTTACTGTTAGGTTTAGGGTTATGGTTAGCTTTAGTGTTTTGGTGAGGGTTAGTTTTAGAGTTAGGGTTAGGGTTAGGATTATGGTTAGGGTTAGTGTTAGGATGATGGTTAGGGCTAGGGTTAGGTTTAGGGTTAAAATGAGGGTTAGTGTTAGGGTTAGGATGAGGTTTAGGGTTAGGCTTAGGGTTAGGATGATGTTTAGGGTTAGTTTTGGGTTAGGGATAGAGTTAGGTTTAGGGTTAGGTTTACAGTTAGGGTTAGGGTTAGGGTTAGCGTTAAGGTTAGGGTTAGGTTAGGGTTAAGGATATGGTTCGGGTTAGGGTTACGGTGAGGGTTAGGTTTAGCGTTTGGATGAGGTTTAGGGTTAGGCCAGAGTTAAGGTTAGTGTTAGGGTTAGGGTTAGGGTTAAGGTTAGGATGAGGTTTAGGTTTAGGGTTAAAATGAGGGTTAGGGTTAGGGTTACGGTGAGGGTTAGGTTTCAGATGAGGTTTAGGGTTACGGTTAGGTTTAGGTTAGGGTTAGGGTTAGGGTTAGGTTTAGGTTAGGGTTAGGGTTAGGGTTAGGGTTAGGTTTAAATAATGGTTAGTTTTAGGGTTAGGGTTAGAGTTAGGGTTAGTGTTCAGGATAGGCCAGAGTTAGGGTTAGGGTCCTGTTTATGGGTAGAATTACCCAAGGATTAAGGTTAGGGTAAGTTTTAGGGTTAGCATTTTGGTGAGTGTTAGGTTTAGGGTTAGTGTTTCAATAAGGTTAGGGTTAGGATTATGGTTAGGATGAGGGTTAGGGTTAGAGTTAGGGTTAGGGTTAGGTTTAGGATGAGGGTAGGTTTAGGGTTAGGGTTACTGTTAAAATGAGGGTAGGGTTAGGATTAGGGTTAGGGTTAGGGTTAGGGTTAGGCAAGAGTTAGGTTTAGGGTTAGTGTTAGTGTTAGGGTTAGGTTTTGGATTATGGTTAGGGTTAGGGTTAGTGTTAAGATTAGTTTTAGGGTTTGGTTGGGGTTAGGGTTAAGGTTAGGGTGAGGGTAAAATGATTGTTTATTTTAGGGTTAGGGTTAGGATGAGGGTTAGGGTTAGAGTTAGGGTTAGCGTTAGGGTTAGGATGGGGGTTAGTTTTAGAGTTAGGGTTAGGCTTAAATTAGGGTTAGGGTTAGGCTTTGGTTAGGGTTAATGTTAGGGTTAGGCTTAGGGTTCGGTTTGGGTTTAGGGTTAGGGTAAAATGAAGGTTAATTTTAGGGTTAGGGTTAGGGTTAGTTTTATGGTTAGGGTTAGGTTTAGTGTTAGCGTTAGAGTTAGGAATGGGGTTAGGGATAGGCCAGGGTCAGGGTTAGGGTTAGTGTTAGGGTTAGGATGAGGTTTAGGTTTAGGGTTAAAATGAGGGTTAGGGTTAGGGTTACAGTTAGAATGAGGGTTAGCGTCATGCTTAGGTTAGCTTTAGGGTTAGGGCTAGGGTTAGGGTTAGGTTTTGTTTTAGGTTTAGGGTTAGGGTTAGGGTTCAGGATAGGACAGAGTTAGGGTTAGGGTTCGTGCTATGGTTAGAATTATGCTAGGGTTAGTGTTAGGGTTAGGGTTATGGTTAGGGTTAGCGTTTTGGTTTGGGTTAGGGTTAGTGTAGGTTAGGTTTAGGGTTAGGTTTAGCGTTAGGTTTAGGTTTTGGGTCAATTTTGGGTCAATTTTTAGGGTTAGGGTTAGGGTTAGGGTTAGTGTTAGTTTAGGGTTAGGGTTAGAATTAGGTTTAGGGTTAGGTTTAGGGTTAGGGTTAGGGTTAAGATTATGGTTAGGGTTAGGTTATTGTTAGGTTTAGCTTTAAGGTTAGGGTTAGCTTAGGGTCAGGGTTCGGGTTAATGTTAGGGTTAGGTTTATCATTTGGATGAGGGTTAAGGTTAGGCCAGTGGTAGGGTTAGAATTAGGGTTAGGGTTTGGGTTAGAGTTAGGGTTACGTTTATGGTTAGTTTGAGAGTTAGGGTTCAAATGAGGGTTAGGGCTAGGCTTAAGGTTAGGGTTATGATTAGGTTTAGGGTAAGGGTTAGGATTAAGGATAGGGTTAGGTTTCGGATATGGTTAGCGTTGGGTTAGTGTTAGAGTTAGGTTTAGGGTTAGGGTTAGTGTTTCTTTTAGGGTTAGGCCAGAGTTAGGGTTAGAAGGTTGGGGTTAGGCTTAGGGTTTTGTGTTAGGTTCAGGGTTAGGGTTAGGTTTACCTTTAGTGTTAGGTTTAGAGTTTGGATGAGCGTTAGGTTAGGATTATGTTTAGGGTTAAGGTAAGGGTTTGGTTTTGGGATAGGCCAGGGTTAGGGTTAGGGTTAGTTTAGGGTTAGGGTTTGGATTAGGGTTAGGAGAGGTTTAGTTTAGGTTTAAAATGAGGGTTAGGGTTAGTTTTATGTTTAGGGTTCAGATGAGGGTTTGGGTTAGTTTAGGGTCAGGGTTAGGGTTAGGGTTAGGGTTATGATGAGGTTTACGGTTAGGGTTAAAATGAGGGTTAGGTTCAGGACAGGGTTAGCGTTAAAGTTAGGGTTATTTCTAGCGTTAGGGTTTGAATAATGGTTATGGTTAGGGTTAGGTTTAAGATTTCGGTTAGGGTTAGGGTTAAGGATTGGGTAGGCTTAGGGTTAGGTTAGAGTTAGGGTTAGGTTTAGGGTTAGGATGAGGTTTAGGGTTAGGGTTAAAATGAGGGTTAGGGTTCGAGTTCGGGTTAGGGTTAGGGTTAGGATGAGGATGAGGGTTAGGTTTATTGTTAGGGTTACGGTTTGGATGAGGGTTAGGGTTAGGTTTAGGTTAGGGTTAGAATGAGTGTTAGGTCTAGGTTTAGGGTTAGGGTTAAAGTTAGGGTTAGGGTTAGGGTTTGGTTAGGGTTAGGGTTACGGTTAGTGTTAGGGTTAGGTTTAGGGTTCAGGTTTGGTTTAGGGTTAGGGTTAGGGTTAGGGTAAAATGAGGGTTAATTTTAGGGTTAGGGTTAGGTTTATGGTTAGGGTTAGGTTTAGGTTTAGGGTTAGGGTTAAAATGAGTTTCGGGTTCGGTTTCGGGTTAGGTTTATGGTCAGCGTTAGGGGTATGGTTAGGTTTATAATGAGGGTTAGGGTTAGGTTTATGGTTAGGATGAGGGTTAGGGTTAGATTTAGGGTTAGGGTTAGGTTTAGGGTTATGATTATGATTAGGTTTATGGTTAAAATTAGGATTAAGGGTTAGGGTTAGGTTTTGGGTTAGGACGAGGGTTAGGGTTAGGTTTAGGGTTAGGATGAG
The DNA here is from genome assembly GCA_010120015.1 of Rhombomys opimus. NCBI lineage: Eukaryota > Metazoa > Chordata > Mammalia > Rodentia > Muridae > Rhombomys > Rhombomys opimus. Next base: position 217,277 of record REGO01000901.1, read on the forward strand.
GTTTAGGGTTAGGCTTAGGATTAGGGATAATGTTAGGTTTAGGGTTAGGTTTACGGTTGCGGTAAGGTTTATGGTTAGGGATAGTGTTAGGGTTAGGTTTACAGTTAGGATTACTGTTAGGGTTAGGGTTAGGATTAGGGATAGGCCAGGGTTATGGTTAGGGTTAGGGTTAGTGTTAGGGTTAGGATTAGGTTTATGGTTGCGGTTAAGGTTATAGTTAGATTTAGGTGGGAGTTAGGTTTAGGGTTAGGCTTAGGGTTAGGGTTAGGTTTTGGGTCAATTTACGGTTAGATTTATGGTTAGGGTTAGTTTTACGGTTAGGGTTAAAGTTAGGTTTAGGGTTAGGGTTAGGATTAGGGTTAGGGTTAGGGTTAGGGTTAGGTTAGGTTTAGGATTAGGGTTAGGGTTAGGGTTAATGTTAGGGTTACGGTTAAGTTTAGGATTACTGTTAGGGTTAGGGTTCTGATGAGGGTTAGGTTTAGGTTTGGGGTAAAGGTTATAGTTAGGTTAAGGAGGAAGTTAGGTTTAGGGTTATGCTTAGGGTTAGGGTTAGGTTTTGGGTCAACTTACGGTTAAGGTTAGGGTTAGGGTTAGGGTTAGTTTTAGGGTAAGGGTTAGAATTACAATTAGGTTTAGGGTTACGTTTAGGGTTAGGTTAGGGTTATGGTTAGCGTTAATGGTAGGGTTAGGTTAGGGTTAGGGTTAGGGTCAATGTTAGTTTTGGGGTTAGATTTCGGGTTAGGGTTAGTGTTAGGTTAGGCTTAGGTTTAGGGTTAGCGTTAAGGTTAGGGTTAGGTTAGGGTTAGGTTTAGGGTTAGGTTAGGGTTAAGGTTAGGTTTAATGTTAGGGTTAGGGTTAGCTTTAGCATTTGGATGAGGGTTAAGGTTAGGCCAGAGGTACGTTTAGGGTTAGGGTTAAGGTTAAGGTTTCGGTTAGGGTTAGGGTTAGGGTTAGGGTTAGTTTGAGGGTTAGGGTTAGGTTTAGGGTTAAAATGAGGGTTAGGGTTAGGGTTAAGGTTAGGGTTATGTTTAGGTTTAGGTTTAGGGTTACGGTTAAGATTAGGGATATGGTTAGGTTTCTGGTTTGGGTTAGGGTTGGGTTAGTGTTAGGGTTAGGTTTAGGGTTAGGGTTAGTGTTTGTTTCAGGGGTAGGCCAGAGTTAGGGTTAGCATTTGAGTTAGATTTATAATGAGGGTTATGGTTAGCGTTAGGGTTAGCATTAGGATGAATTTTACGCTTAGGGTTAGGGTTAGGATTAGGGTTAGGTTAGGGTTACGGTTAGCTTCAAGGTTAGGGTTAGGTTAGGGTTTGGTTTAGTGTTAGGGTTAGGGTTAGGGATAGGGTTAGGGATAGGCCAGGGTCAGGGTTAGGGTTAGGGTTAGGGTTAGGTTGAGGTTTAGGTTTAGGTTTAAAATGAGGGTTAAGTTTAGGGTTAGAATGAGGCTTAGCGTTAGGGTTTGCTTAGGGTTAGGTTTAGTTTTAGGTTTTGGGTTAGGGTTAGGGTTCAGGATAGGATAGAGTTAGATTTAGGGTCTGGATTATGGTTAGAATTACGCTACGGTTAGTGATAGCATTAGGGTTAACATTTTCGTTAGGGTTAGGGTTAGAGTTTCAGTTAGCGTTAGGGTTAGGTTAGGGTTAGGTTTAGGGTTAGGGTTAATGTTAAAATGAGGTTTCAGGTTCGGTTTCTGGTTAGGTTTATTGTCAGCGTTAGCGTTATGGTTAGGGTTAGAATGAGGGTTAAGGTTAGGTTTATGGTTAGGATGAGGGTTAGGTTTAGAGTTAGGGTTAGGGTTAGGTTTAGGGTTAGGATTATGATTAGTTTTAGGGTTAAAATTAGGGTTAAGGGTTAGGGTTAGGTTTTGGGTTAGGACGAGGGTTAGGGTTAGGATTACGGTTAGGATGAGGTTTAGGGTTAGGCTTAGGGTTAGGGATAGCGTTAGGTTTAGCGTTAGGTTTACGGTTGTGGTAAGGGTTATGGTTAGGTACAGTGTTAGGATTAGGTTTACAGTTAGGATTACTGTTAGGGTTAGAGTTAGGATTAGCGATAGGCCAGGGTTAGGGTTAGGGTTAGGTTTAGTGTTAGGTTTAGGTTTAGGATGAAGTTTAGGCTTAGGGTTAAAATGAGGGTTAGGGTTAGGTTTAGAATGAATGTTAGGGTTACTGTTAGGTTTAGGTTTCTGATGAGGGTTAGGTTTAGGGTTAATTTAGGGTTATCGTTAGATTTAGGGTTAAAGTTAGGATTAGAGTCCGGGTTAGGGTTAGAATGAGGGTTAGGGTTAGGGTTATGTTTAGGGTTAGGATTAGGTTAGGGTTAAAGTTAGGGTTAGGATCAGGGTAAGGATTAGATCAGAGTTAGGGTTAGAGTGAGGGTTAGGGTTAGGTTGAGGTTTGGGTAAGGTTTATGGTTAGGGTAAGGGTTAGTGTTAGGGTTAGGATTAGGTTTAGGGTTGTGGTTAAGGTTATAGTTAGGTTTAGGCCAGAGTTAGGTTTGGGGTTAGGCTTAGGGTTAGGGTTATGTTTTGGGTCAATTTATGGTTAGGTTTAAGGTTAGGGTTAGGGTTAGGGTTAGTTTTATGGTTAGGGTTAAGGTTAGGGTTAGGTTAAGTTTAGGGTTAGGGTTAGGGTCAGGTTTAAGGTAAGGGTTAGAATTAGGGTTAGGGTTAGGGTTAGGGTTAGGTTTAGAGTTAGGTTAGGGTTAGGGTTAGCATTAAGGGTAGGGTTAGGTTAGGGTTAGGGTTAATGCTAGGTTTAGGGTTAGTTTTAGGGTTAGGGTTATGTTTAGGATTAGGGTTAGGGTCAGGGTTTTGGTTAGGGTTAGGGTTAGCGTTAAGGTTAGGGTTCGGTTAGGGTTAGTGTTAGGGTTAATGTTAGGTTTAGGGTTAGGTTTAGCATTTGGATGAGGGTTAAGCTTAGGCCAGATGTACGGTTAGGGTTAGGGTTAGAGTTAGGTTTTAGGTTAGGGTTAGGGTTACAGTTAGGGTTAGTTTGAGGGTTAGTGTTAGGGTTAGGATGAGGGTTAGGGTTAGGCCAGAGTTAGGGTTAGAAGGTTGGGGTTAGGCTTAGGGTTTAGTGTTAGGGTCAGGGTTAGGGTTAGCCTTAGGTTTAGTGTTTGGATGAGGGTTAATTTAGAGTTAGGTTTAGGGTTATGGTAAGTGTTAGCTTTTGGGATAGACCAGGGTTAGGATTAGGGTTAGGGTTAGGGTTAGGTTTAGGGTTAGGGTTACGATTAGGGTTAGGATGAGTTTTACGTTTAGGTTTAAAATGAGGGTTAGGGTTAGGTTTAGTGTTAGGTTTAGGGTTCAGATGAGGGTTTTTGTTAGTTTAGGGTCAGGGCTAGGGTTAGCGTTAGTTTCAGGACAAGGTTAGCGTTAAAGTTAGGGTTATTTTTAGGGTTATTGTTAGAATGAGGGTTATGGTTAGGGTTAGTTTTAGGATTTCGGTTAGGGTTAGAGTTAGGGATTGGATATGGATAGGGTTAGGGTTAGGTTTCAGGATAGGCCAGAGTTCGGGTTAGGGTTTGGGTTAGGCAAGAGTTAGGGTTAGGGTTAGGGTTAGTGTTTGGGTTAGGGTTACAATTAGAGTTAGGGTTTGGTGAGGGTTAGGATTAGAGTTAGGTTTAGGGTTAGGGTTAGGTTAGGGTTAGGGTTAGGTTTAGGGTTAGGATGAGGTTTAGGTTTAGGTTTAAAATGAGGGTTAGGGTTAGTTTTAGGTTTCGGGTTCAGATGAGGGTTTGTGTTAGTTTACGGTCAGGGTTAGGGTTAGGGTTAGGATAAGGTTTACGGTTAGGTTTAAAATGAGGGTTAGGTTTCAGGACAGGGTTAGCATTAAATTTAGGGTTATTTTTAGGGTTAGGGTTAGAATGATGGTTATGGTTAGGGTTAGGTTTAAGATTTCAGTTAGGGTTAGGGTTAGGGATTGGATAGGGTTAGGGTTAGGGTTAGGTTAGAGTTAGGTTTAGGTTTAGGGTTAGAATGAGGTTTAGGGTTAGGGTTAAAATGAGGGTTAGGGTTCGAGTTTGGATTAGGGTTAGGGTTAGGGTTGTGTTAGGGTAAGGTTTAGAATGATTGTTAGGATTAGGGTTAGGGTTAGGATGAGGGTTAGGGTTAGTGTTAGGGTTACGGTTTGGATGAGGGTTAGGGTTAGGTTAGCGTTAGGTTTAGGGTTAGAATGAAGGTTAGGATTAGGTTTATGGTTAGGATGAGGGTTAGGTTTAGAGTTAGGGTTAGGGTTAGGTTTAGGGTTAGGATTATGATTAGGTTTAGGGTTAAATTTAGGGTTAAGTGTTAGGGCTACGTTTTGGGTTAGTACGAGGTTTAGGGTTAGGTTTAGAGTTAGGATGTGGTTTAGGGTTAGGCTTATTGTTAGGGATAGCGTTAGGTTTAGGGTTAGGTTTATGGTTATGGTAAGGGTTATGGTTAGGGATAGTGTTAGGGTTAGGTTTACAGTTAGGCTTACTGTTAGGGTTAGGGTTAGGGTTAATGTTACGATTAGGGATCGGCCATGGTTAGGGTTAGGGTTAGGGTTAGGGATAGTGTTAGGTTTAGGTTTAGGATGAAGTTTAGGCTTAGGTTTAAAATGAGGGTTAGGGTTAGGGTTAGAAGGAAGGTTAGGGTTACTGTTAGGGTTAGGGATCTGATGAGGGTTAGGTTTAGGCTTAATTTAGGGTTAGGGTTAGATTTAGGGTTAAAGTTAGGGTTAGAGTCAGGGTTAGGGTTAAAATGAGGGTTAGGGTTAGGGGTAGGTTTAGGATTAGGGTTAGAATTAGGATTAGGTTTAGGGTTAGGTTTAGGGTTAGGTTAGGGTTAGGGTTAGCGTTAAGGGTAGGGTTAGGTTAGGGTTAGGGTTAGGGTTAATGTTAGGGTTAGGGTTCAGGTTAGGTTAGGGCTAGGGTTAGCGTTAAAGTTAGGGTTAGGTTATGGTTAGGGTTAGGGTTAATATTAGGGTTAGGGTTAGGGTTAGCATTTGGATGAGGGTTAAAATTACGCCAGTGGTACGGTTAGGGTTAGGGTTAGGGTTAGTTTGAGGGTTGGCGTTAGGGTTAGGATTAAAATGAGAGTTAGGTTTAGGGTTAAGATTAAGGTTATGTTTATGTTTAGGGTTAGGGTTAGATGTAAGATTAGGAATATGGTTAGGTTTCTGGTTTGGGTTAGGTTTGGGTTAGTTTTAGGGTTTGTTTTAGGGTGAGGTTTAGTGTTTGTTTCAGGGTTAGGCCAGATTTATGGTTAGCATTTGAGTTAGGTTTATAATGAGGGTTATGGTTAGCGTTAGGGTTAGCATTAGGATAAATTTTATGTTTAGGGTTAGGGTTAGGATTAAGGTTATGTTAGGGTTACTGTTAGCGTCAAGGTTCAGGTTAGGTTAGGGTTTGGGTTAGTGTTAGGGTTAGGGTTAGGGTTAGACAAGAGTTAGGGTTAGAAGGTTGGTGTTATGCTTAGGGTTTAGGGTTAGTGTCAGGGTTAGGGTTAGCTTTAGGTTTAGTGTTTGGATGAGGGTTAGGTTAGGGTAGGGTTAATGGTTTGGGTAAGGTTTAGGTTTTGGGATAGGCCAGGGTTAGGGTTAGGGTTAGGGTTAGGTTTAGGATTAGAATTAAGGTAAGGATGAGGTTTAGATTTAGGTTTAAAATGAGGGTTAAGGTTAGGGTTAGTGTTAGGTTTAGGGTTCAGATGAGAGTTTGGGTTAGTTTAGGGTCAGGGCTAGGGTTAGGTTTAGGATGAGGTTTGCGGTTAGGGTTAAAATGAGGGTTAGGTTTCAGGACTTGGTTAGCATTAAAGTTAGGGTTATTTTTAGAGTTAGGGTTAGAATGATGGTTATGTTTAGGGTTAGGTTTAAGATTTCGGTTAGGGTTAGGGTTAGGGATTGGATAGGGTTAGGGTTAGGTTAGAGTTATGGTTAAGTTTAGGTTTAGGATGAGGTTTAGGTTTAGGGTTAAATGAGGGTTAGGATTTGAGTTCGGGTTAGGGTTAGGGTTAGGGTTGGGTTAGGATAAGGGTTAGAATGAGGGTTAGGGTTAGGGTTAGTATGAGGGTTAGGGTTAGTGTTACGGTTACGGTTTGGATGAGGGTTAGGGTTAGGTTAGGGTTAGGGTTAGGGTTAGAATGAGGGTTATGGTTAGGTTTAGGTTTAGGGTTAAAGTTAGGGTTAGGGTTAGGGTTTGGTTTAGGGATAGGATTAAGTTTAGGGTTAGGGTTAGGATGAGTGTTAGGGTTAGTGTTAGGGTTAGGGGTAAAATGAGGGCTAGTTTTAGGTTTAGGGTTTGGGTTTCGGTTAGTGTTACGGTTAGGTTAGGGTTACGGTTAGCATTAAGGTCAATGTTAGGTTAGGGTTAGGATGAGGTTTAGGGTTAGAGTTAGGGCTAGGGTTTGGGTTAGGATTAGGGTTAGGGTTAGGTTTAGAATGAGGGTTAGGGTGAGGTTTAGAGTTTGAGTTAGGATTAGGTTAAGGTTGAGGTTTAGGTTTAGTTTTAGAGTTAGCGTAAGGTTAGTGTTATGGTTAGGGATAGGGTTAGGATTAGGGTTGGGGTTAGGGTTAGGATGAGGGCTAAGTTTAGGGTAACGGTTAGGTTTAAAATGTGGGTTAGGGTTAGGTTTAGGTTTAGGATGAGGAATAGGGGTAGGGTTAGGGTTAGAATGAGGGTTAGGGTTAGTGTTAGGGTTAGGGTTCAGATGAGGGTTAGGGTTAGGGTTAGTTTAGGTTTAGGGTTAGGGTTACGGTTAGAATGAGGTTTATGTTTAGGGTTAAAATGGGAGTTAGTTTTAGTGTTAGGGTTAGGGTTAGGTTTAGGGTTAGAGTTAGGTTAGATTTAGGTTTAGGTTAAGGGTTAGGGTTAGGGTTAGGACTGTGGTTAGGGTCATTGTTAGGCCAGTGTTATGGTTAGGGTTAGGGTTTGGTATAAGTTTAGGCCAGAGTTAGGGTTATGCTTATGGTTAGGGTTAGGGTTAGGGTTACGTTAGGTTTAGCGTTAAGGATAGAGTTAGGTTAGGGTTATGATGATTGTTACGGTTAGAGTTAGGGCTGGGGTTAGGGTTAAGATTAGGGTTAGGGTTAGCATAAGGATGAGGTTTAGAGTTAAGGTTAGGTTTAGGGTTAGGGTTAGGTTAGGGTTAGGTTTAGGGTTAGGTTTAGGTTTAGGTTTAGGTTTAGGGTTAGGGTTAAAATGAGGGTTAGGTTATGGATAGGTTTATGGTTAGGTTTAGGTTCAGTGTTCAGGATAGGCCAGAGGTAAGGTTAGGTTCCTGTTTTGGGTTAAAATTAAACTTGGGTTTTGGTTAGGTTATGTTTTCAGGTTAGCATTTTGGTGAGGGTTAGGGTTAGAGGTAGGTTTAGGTTAGGTTAGGGTTAGAGTGTGGTTTAGGGTTAGGATGAGGTTTAGGGTTATGGTTAAAATGGGGTTAGGGTTCGGGTTCGGGTTAGGGTTAGGGTTAGGGATAGGGTTAGAATGAGGGTTAGGGTTAGGGTTAGGATGAGGGTTAGGGTTAGAGTTTGTTAGGGTTAGTGTTAGGATGAGGGTTAGGGCTAGGGTTAGGGTTAGGGTTAAAATGAGGGTTAGGGTTAGGGTTAGGTTTAGGGATAAGATGAGGTTTAGGGTTAGGCTTAGGGTTAGGATGAGGGTTAAGGTTAGTTTTGGGTTAGGGAGAGGGTTAGTTTTAGGGTTAGGGTTAAGGTTAGGGTTAGGTTTAGTTTAGCATTTGGGTTAGTGTTAAGGTTAGGGTTTGGTTAGGGTTAGGTTTAGGGTTAGGGTTAGGGTTATTGTTAGATATAGCGTTTGGATGAGGGTTAGGGTTAGGGTTAAGTTTAGGGATAGGTTAGGGTTAGGGAAAGGGTTAGAGTTTGCTTTAGGGTTAGGGTTATGTTTTGTATTAGGGTGAGGATTAGGGTTAGAGTTAAAATGAGGTTTGGGGTTAGCGTTAGTGTTACAGTTGGGGTTAGGGATAGTCCAGAGTTTGGGTTAGTATTAGAGTTAGGTTTGCAATGAGGGTTAGGATTAGAGTTAGGGTTAGGGTTAGGGTTAGGGTTTACGGTTAGATTTAGGGTTAGGGTTATGATTAGGGTAAGGTTTAGGGTTAGGTTTAGGATGAGGGATAGGGTTAGAGTTAGGGTTAGGATTAGGTTAGGTTTAGGGTTAGGGTTAGGTTGAGGGTTAGTTGTAGGGTTAGGGTTAGGTTTAGGGTTAGCGTTAGGTTAGGGTTAAAGTTAGGGTTAGGATTAAGGTTAGGATTAGTTCAGAGGTTTAGGGTTAACTTAGGGTTAGGGTTAGATTTAGGGTTAAAGTTACGGTTAGAGTCAGGGTTAGGGTTAGAGTGAGGTTTAGGTTTAGGGTTGAGGTTTGGGTCAGGGTTATGGTTAGGGTAAGGGTTATTGTTAGGATTAGGATTAGGTTTAGTGTTGTGGTTAAGGTTAGGTTTAGGCGGGAGTTAGGTTTAGGGTTAGGCTTAGGGTTAGGGTTAGTTTTACGGTTAGGGTTAGGCTTAGGTTTAGGTTAAGTTTAGTGTTAGGGTTAGGTTTAGGGTTACAGTTAGGGTCAGGATTAGGGTTAGGGTTAGGGTTAGGTTAGGTTTAGGTTTAGGGTTAGGGTTAGGATTACTGTTAGGGTTAGGGTTAGGGTTAGGATTAGGGATAGGCCAGGGTTAGTGTTAGGGTTAGTGTTAGTGTTACGTTTAGGGTTAGGATGAAGTTTTCGTTTAGGGTTAAAATGAGGTTTAGAGTTAGGGTTAGAATGAGGGTTAGGGTTACTGTTAGGGTTAGGGTTCTGATGAGGGTTAGGGTTACTGTTAGGGTTAGGGTTCTGATAAGGGTTAGGTTTAGGGTTGGGGTTAAGGTTATAGTTAGGTTCAGGCGGGAGTTAGGTTTAGGGTTATACTTAGGGTTAGGGTTTGGTTTTGGGTCAATTTACGGTTAGGGTTAGGGTTAGGGTTAGTGTTACAGTTAGGGTTAGGGTTAGGTTAAGTTTAGGGTTAGGGTTAGGATTAGGTTTAGGGTAAGGGTTAGAATTAGGATTAGTGTTAGGGTTAGGTTTAGGGTTAGGTTAGGGTTAGGGTTAGCGTTAAGGGTAGGGTTAGGTAACGGTTAGGGTTAGGGTTAGGTTTAGGTTTAGGGTTTGGATGAGAGTTAGGGTTAGGGTTAGGGTTAGGGTTTGCGTTAGGGTTAGTGTTATGGTTAGGGTTAGGGTGAGGGTTAGGGTTAGGGGTAAAATTAGGGTTAGGGTTAGGGTTAGGGATAGGGTTAATATGAGGTTTAGGTTTAGCGTTATGGTTAGGGTTAGGTTAGGGTTAGGTTTAGGGTTATGGTTATGGTTAGGGTTAGGGTTAGTGTTTGGGTTAAGGTTGGTCAGAGTTAGGGTTAGGGTTAGGGTTCAGGTTAGTGTTTGTGTTAGGTTTGTGATTACAGTTAGGGTTGGGTGAGGGTTAGGGTTAGGGTTAAAATGAGGGTTAGGGTTGGGTTTAGGGTTAGGGATAAGCCAGAGTTAGGGTTAGCATTAGTGTTAGGTTTCTGATGAGGGTTAGTGTTAGGGTTAGGGTTAGATGAGGTTTACTGTTATGGTTAGGTTTAGCGTTAGGTTAGGGTTAGTGTTAGCATTAAGGTTAGGGTTAGTTTAGGGTTAGGTTGGGGTTAGGGTTAGGGTTAGTGTCAGGGTCAGGGTTATGCTAGAGTTAGGGTTAGAAGGTTAGGGTTAGGGTAGGTTCAGGGTCAGGTTCAGGGTTAGGTGTAGGGTTAGGGATAGGGTTAGGGTTAGCATTTGGATGTGTGTTAGGGTTAGGTTTAGGGTTGGGTTTAGGGGTAGGCTAGGGTTAGGGTTAGGGTTAGGATTAGGATGAGATTTAGGTTTAGGGTTAGAATGAGGGTTAGGGTTAGTGTTAGGGTTTCGGTTCGAATGAAAGTTAGGTTTAAGTTAGCGTTAGGGTTAGGGTTAGGGCTAGGGTTAGCGTTAGGGTTAGGATTCAGCATATGCCAGAGTTAGGATTAGGGTCCGTGTTAGGGTTAGAATTACGTAAGGGTTAGTGTTAGTGTTAGTGTTAGTTTTAGTTTTAAGGTTAGGGTTAGGGTTAGGGTTACGGTTAGAGTTAGTATTAGGTTTAGGGTTATGGTTAAATTGAGGGTTAGGGTACGGGTTTGGGTTCGGGTTAGGATTAGTGTTAGAATGAGGGTTAGGGTTAGGATTATGTTTAGGATGAGTGTTAGGGTTAGGGTTAGGATTATGGTTAGGGTTAGGTTTAGGATAAGGGTTACGGTTAGGGATAGGGTTAGGGTTAAAATGAGGGTTATGGTTAGTGTTAGGGTTAGCGTTATGGTTAGGTTTAGGTTTAGAATAAGGGTTAGGGTTAGTGTTAGGGTTAGGTATGGGTTTAGGGTTAGGGTTAAGTTAGGCCAAAGTTAGGGTTAGGGTTAGCGTTTGGGTTAGGGTTAGGTTTAGGGTTAGGTTACGGTTAGGGACACGATTAGGGTTAGGGTTAGGTTTAGCGTTTGGAGGAGGGTTAGGGTTAGGACAGAGTTAGGGTCAGGGTTATGGTTACGGTTAGGGTTAGGGTGAGGGTTAGGATTACGTTTAAAATGACGGTTACGGTTAGGATTAAATTTAGTGTTAGGGTTAGTGTTAGGGTTAGGGATAGGGTTAGGTTTAGGATGAGGTTTAGGGTTAGAGTTAGGGTTAGGATTAAGGTTACGGTCAGAGTTAGGGTTAGTTTTAGGGCTAGGTTGAGTGTTAGGATTAGGGTTAGTGTTAGGATGAGGGTTCGGGTTAGAGTTAGGGTTAGGTTTAGGGTTAGGGTTAGGGTTAGGTTAGGTTTATGGTTCAAGATAGGCCAGAGTTATTGTTAGGGTCTGGGTTATGATTAGAATGATGCTAGGGTTAGTGTTCGGGTTAGGGTTAACGTTTTGGTGAGGGTTAGGTTTAGAGTTAGGGTTAGGGTTAGGTTAGGGGTTTAGGGTTATGGTTAAAATGAGGGTTAGGTTAGGGTTAGGGTTAGGTTAGGGTTAACGTTAAGGTTAGGGTTAGGTTATGGTTAGGATGAGGGATAGGGTTAGAGGTAGGGCTAGGGTTAAGGTTAAGATTAGCGTTAGGGTTAGGTTAGGGTTAGGTTTAGAATGAGGGTTAGGGTTAAGGTTAGGGTTAGGATGAGTGTTTGGATGAGGGTTAGGGTTCGGATTTTGGTTAGGGTTAGAATTAGGGTTTAAATGAGGGTTAGGTTTAGGGGATGGGTTAGGGTTAGCATTAGGTTTAGGTTTAGGGTTAGGGTTAGGGTTAGGGTTATAATTAGGTTATCAGAAGGATGAGGTTTAGGGTTAGGTTTAGGGTTAGGGTTATGGTTAGGCTTAGGGTTAGAGTTAGGGTTAGTATAAGGATGATGTGTAGGCTTAGGGTTAGTGTTAGGGTTAGTTTAGGGTTCGGTTTATGGTTTGAGTCAGCTTTAGAAAGAGGTTTAGGGTTAGGGTTAGAGTTAGATTTAGTGTTAGAATGAGGTTTAGGTTTAGGGTTAGGGTTAGGGTTAGCATTAGGTATCGGTTTTGTTAGATTTAGGGTTAGGGTTAGGGTTAGGGTTAGGGTTAGGGTTAGGGATAGGGTTAGCGTTAGGTTTCGGGTTAGGGTTAGAGTTAGAGTTATGGTTAGAGTTAGCATTAGGATGAGGGTTAGGGTTACGTTAGGGTTAGGGTGAGGGTTAGGGTTAATTTTATCTTAGGGTTAGGGTAAGTTTGAGGGTTAGGGTTAGGGTTAGGGTTACAGTTAGGATTAGGGTTAGCTTTAAGTTTAGGGATAGGATTAGAGATAGGGTTACAGTTAAGTTTAGGGTTAGGGTTCGGGTTTATGGTTAAAGTAAGCTTTGAAAAGAGGTTTAGGGTTAGGGTTAGAGTTAGGGTTAGAATAAGGGTTAGGTTTAGGATTAGGTTTAGGGTTAGCATTAGGTTTAGGTTTGGGTTAGATATAAGGTTAGGTTTAGGGATAGGTTTAGGGTTAGGGTTAGCGTTAGGTTTAGGGTTAGGGTTAGGGTTAGGGTTAGGATTAGAGTTAGCGTTATGGTTAGAGTTAGCATTAGGATGAGGGTTAGGGTTAGGTTTACGGTAAGGTTTAGGGTGAGGGTTAGGTTTAGGTTTAATTTTAAGTTTAGGTTTAGGGTAAGGTTGAGGGTTACAGTTAGATTTATGGTTAGGGTCAGGATGAGGGTTAGGTTTAGAATGAGGGTTAGGGTTAAGGTTAGGGTTAGGATGAGTGTTTGGATGAGGGTTAGGGTTCGGATTTTGGTTAGGGTTAGAAT